>APFE030130627.1:3863-50475 GCA_000404065.3 Pinus taeda
CACTGGGGGTACGCACCTCATGAATGGGTAACCTGCATGTCTGGACGCGGTCCCTGCACGGCGTACCTGCAGGTACGCATCTTCTGAACTGTTCTCCTGCGTACTTCTTAATTCTCATCATATTGAGAGCCATGCCATGGGTGTTGCCATCAAGTACAACATCTGTAACATATAACCATACCAGAAACATAATGCCAACAACAATACACCCATAGCCATGTCCTACTTAGGAGGGCCCTTATAATTATCCAAAACATGGCAATATTAGCACTTGTACCACCAATCTTATCACTACTCATAATATTTGACCATGTCAAAAAACCCTTATCTTCACACAGTTTAAAGTATGTGAAAATATTCTTAATCGTCTTAAAGATCATGTTATTACATTAGCCATAGAAATTTTCCCATAAATCCTCTATTTATTTTTTACAAATTAATTAAAAAACTTATTTAATATTTAAACAACATATCATTATCATTCACTCACTTTGCAACTTCCTTTCCCCCTTCCGCTTCTGTTATCTTTTATAAAATGAGAGGGGGGAATGAAAAAAAAATGAGGAAAATCGATGAAACTAATAATTTTAATAAAATAAAAGGGCAAAAATGAAAAACAAGTTATAAAAAGGGAAAACGAGCATTCTCCTAGTTTTGGTTATTTGGTCATTTGTATTTTCGAAGCAATTTCCTTTCCCACTTCAGCTTATTGTAGCTTATTGACCCAAACACATCCATTGAGTGTCTCCTCGTTCAGGATCAACTTTCCCATGATTGTTAATATCCAGCAGAATTGAAGAGTCAACCTTCTTAGACAAATGAATATACAATAGGTTTCCACACTTTTGTGGCATTGAAAAATTCCACCGCTTTAGAAGTGTGGCCCTAGCTTACTTCTCCAACAATCATTGCTACGGTAATTAGAGCATCACGTTCACAACAGCATGCTTGCATGTCCCAAAGGTACCTATTAAGTTATTAGCCTCTTTGTATTTTATTTCCCTGAAAAGATGCTAAACCAAGTTAGCGTAGCTAGAAACAATAGGAATTCAAACTAGTCCTTTCATGATATGCATTGTATCAAATCCTCTCTTCAACTAGCCTGTTTTCAAGTAATCATCGATAAGGATGCCATAAAAATTTTCATTAGGCATGCAATTTTTCATTTTCATGACATTGACTGCATAGCATAATCCATTTTTCCATTTTTTGCACACTCTTTAACTAGTATATGGAAACTCTTGGGCTTAGGCAAAAGACTTTTTGCCTTGATCTCATGGATGAAGTCAAGAGATTACTCAATCCTTCTTTTTATATATTAGCATTTCAAAAATCAAGCATAAATTTCTTTCTCGAAAATATGGGAAAACATCCACATCTCATCTCCAAGAGCTCTGAAACTTTTTCCTTATTCAGACCAACATCTCATGAGTACCCTATATGCAGGAAAATTCATGATCATATTTTCTAAAAACATCACTGAAAATTTTGCAAGGCTAACTAATGGATAGCAACAGCTTCACACCTTCCTGGCTTTGTTTTATTAACAAAAAATTGCAGCAAGAGAACATGTTGCTTCAATCAAAATATATTTTGATTGTGCATTGCGGAGTCTTAGGACTAGTCCACTGTATTTAATTACAATATTTCTTTCACATAAATAATTCGTGCAATTAAATAACGCAGCAAGAACTAAAGCAAATTTATCTCAAGTATTATCATTATTAGAACAAAGGATTTTAGTCACTGTTTCAATTCCTTCATTTCTAGTATTATTTTCAGTAGAGATCTTAAGGCCTCCAAAACATGAACTTTTGTTTTTGGTAACTCACCAATTAGAAAACTAATGAGTTGGCTGATATTGCTACTATTTGATTTATGGATGAGATGGTTCAGTATATTTGCAGTAATTTATTTCGACTTGGACTACCACTTTTTCAATAACCCAATAAATGCAAGTACATCATCTGCACTTTCAAAACATGAATGGATATCTTCATTGCGATTAAAGAGGTTCACAATAACATTTTTATAGTGCTTTTTCACTTTTGAAGATCCAATCTCCGGAATCTAGACTAGAGCAGGTATGCCCCCTGTAACAGTAATTTCCCATTTCCCTTCATCATTTTCATTTGACAACATACAAAGAAAGGCCACTGCACATTCTTACTACTATTTGAAGAAAGGGCAAGAAGCAAAATCAAACGTTCTACTACTTCCCTGCCTTAAATGGCATGACACATATTATTTGCACTGTTGTAGAGAGTTTTAAGAGACCTTATGAGTTCCTCCTGAACATAATCTGCAACCATTATACGTAAACCCACTAGAAAACACTTTTCTTCTGCATTTTGGAGCTTGCCACTTAAGTAGCTATTTCCATACAAGCTATCAAGGGCTTCTATTGTATGCTCTCAAACTAGAAAAAGCTGATCAAGCCTTGAAAAGCTTAATCAATACTTGTTTAGTAAGTACATTTTCTAGTGAGTTATGCAAAACAGGCTGTGAGTTTTTCCCAAAATCATTTATTAGCATACCAAGTGTAGTTGAAAGAACATTCTTTGGATAGTGGGATACAACCTTCAGTTCTGGCAAGAGTATACAAAATCACCTTTGGGAAATTGACTGCTAGCATCTTCACATCATATTTTTGCTCACTGACTTCATCATTGCTTGAGGGAAGTTTTTCTTTTGTATCTTTTTTGCAACTCCTTGCCTTAGGTTACAATTTATTCTTTTAGAGAAAAACAAAAAAATACACAGAACAACATTGAAAGATTTTTGTAGTTTGCATTAACAACCTCCTAGATTTGTGAAAGTGCTTCTTTAAACTCAAGAAACGTTAAAACTGGCCCAAAGAGCATGCTACAATTTAATTTTCCTGAGAAATTTCATTTCTACATTGCATGAAATGAAATTTCACAAGCTTAAGAAATTTAAACATTATATCAACCTCTCTATGTAAACTTGAACCATATTGATTTCTACATAGGAAACTGATAAATGGAGCATGTGATATCTAGCACTAAAAGTACCTTGATTTTTTTGGACAATTTTAACTTTACAACTAGTTGAAATTATCCTAAATCTCTGAGTTCCACTTCTGCAAGGGTGTTTTCTCCATGAAATTAGGCCCCATAAATGGGGCAACCTAAGTTCCCCATATTAGACATTGAGATGTTGATGGCATGGACTTATTCTGATATTCTTTGCAAGCCCAAATTTATGTATCTCATTTTTGAAGAAGCCTTTGAGTGCAACGTTAATTACAATTCTCTTATGTAATCATTGAACCATTTAGTTTGTTTTTCAACAATATTAAAGTAATTTCCTTTTGTGTTGGAAACACCATTCAAAAAATTCTAGAGAGGCATCCCAAGCTATTGGACAACAAATATTTTACTCAAAGAGATCATACAATCTTAATGTTATAACATACATTTCAAAATAGCATACTGAAAAATGGAAATTTGTGCAATAGTTCTCACATTCTAATAAACACGTTTCAAAACCTAGCCTCTCTCTATCAGCCCATTCTAGAAAACCTCAGGTTTTCCATCTATATCTAAAGAATACATCAAAAATAGTTTTTTTTTTTTTTTTTTTTTTTTTAAGATTGACCAAAATCCTTTTTTAGGCAATTTGTTTGCAAGTTCTAAAGCTTTATTTCTCTCACTTTCTCCCAAGTATGTATAAATAAGAGTAGTATAAATAATGGCATCACCAACAAGACCCCTCCAAACATTTATTGATTGTTTTTTTGTCCCTTCTTAGGTTTCCTAACCTCGAATGGTGTTACTATATAAAAAACATCTTCAGATAAAATTCTTTCGAAAAAATCATCAAGAAGATTTAGAGATTCCTCTTCATTGTGTTGGAAACAATAGCCATAAATTAGCCATGAGTAAACAATAAAATTAGGCATAAACCTACAATTGTCATTTTAAATTGGACCTTTGTTTCTTCATTTATTTTCCAAACTTTTAAAAGCCATGAATAAAAGCCTTGTATGTATACACAAAAAATATCCCACTTTGTAACATCTTGTTGTGAAGTTTCAAGGCATTAGCCATGTTACATGTCTTGCACTATGAATTGAAGGATACACTGCAAATTTCATTTATGTGCTCTATCAAATCCATGTAGTCTTAGCATAGGCTTTGTCATTGAGTAATTATGTCAAACACATTTATAACATTCTTCCTAAACCTAGATTTTAGATAGATGCTGATAAGGTTGTTTCCTTTAGAAGCATCATGTTGAGATCCAAAGTTTATTATATGGTCCTATAAGAGTTTTACGCCTATCAAATATTCATGTTTGGAATATGATTTTTAATTGGTGATAAAATGTGATCACACAATGCACAAGTGGTCTATATATTCCCTTTTTTAGAACACATCACAATGAGATCAATTATATGAGCCATGAGGTGCTTGTTATGAGCATTTTGCAAGGGACTTGATAAGCCAAGAAGAAACGTGATTCAAACTTTAGAAATATTACTAACTCTATTTTGAAGTGGAGGTTTGGTTTTTCAAATTTGTACTGATCAATGGCTATAGCAAATGTCATACTAGGGAAAAGAACATGAAATTCAATATCTTTAATCTCTGTTCTACTGTACACTACCTCACATCCCAAGGCTCAAGACGTGGGAATACTTGACACCAACAAAATATTCAAAAGAAGAGGAATATGAACATGATAGGGCCTTTAATGTAGATCAAGCATATCTTAAGTTAAGAAAACACTAGATTGTTACACAGAGAAATGCTTAGGATATTGTTCTTGATGGAAACCAATGTTAGCAAATAATATGAAGGATACAATAGTGTTTTTCTTTGGACTACATTTGGAACAATCTTTAGCTTCAACAGCTTGTCTATTTTTAGCTTCTATTGCTCCAATTCAAATGGAAGCAATGGATACCTTCATAGGGGTACCTTAGGTCTGATTACCAAGAAAGTTTATAGACAATAAGGAAGTTTATTTCCCTAATAATTTTCCATTTGGAGAAAATAGGCATGTGCTTGATATTATGTTGTGTTTCATTAGGGTTGCATTAATAGATGCCTATGTAGAGTAGATATTGGAGATATTGCAAGAGAAGGGATATCTATATAGATCTAGGGTTTTCAGTAAAATTTTCGTACACCATTGTGATCCATCATTTGAATTCTAGATAAGACATTAAAGCTACTAAAACAAATATTCAAGGTTGCTCTTTTCTCTATGATTATATTGATATGAAAGAAATTGGAAGACATTTCGGGCCAAATATTTAGATAAGACTTAATATAATCATGTGTTCATCAACTTTTCCAACCCACAATGACATGTTAGCAATGATTTTCTTTGCTTTCTATTATGTGCATTTTTACTCAATGATATATTGGTCACTACTTTGGCATCAAGAGCCTTCATAGGTCTTACTCGGCAGACACATATAAGAATCCTTTGACAAAAAATAAATCAAGGTTGAAAGTGTGATGAAAGTGAAAAATTTCCAACCCAATAGTTGTGTTGCTCTGGAGCTCCAGGCATCTACTGGGACATAAACAGGGCCAACAAACCCTGAGATTACTAGGCTCTTAAAGCTAGTATAGGAGCTCATGTCATAACATGATGCATCTAATTGGATACATTAACTTAATACAAACAATATAATCAAGATGGATGAAAAGTAGTATAATGATCCAATTTGAATCATATGGAGCATTGTAGTAACCACCAACTAAATCACTGGCTAGTAACCACAAGGGACTCCATGGGATTTGATTCTAAGAACTTCAATTTTCACAAAATATATTCTACGAATCAAGCTATCAAGCTATCCCTTGAGGCTATAGTTGTTTCGTAATTATCACACAATGCACACATTTGTAATGCCAACTTTATGCAACCAATTGTTCACAACCAAACATTGATGAAGTAGTAACCCCCCAAAGTTTTGATGTTTCAAGGAGACATGATCCTTCCAAATGGAATTGAAAATCCTTAGCCAACACTCCATCATATCTCCAAGTCTCCATATTTTATTAAATAAGAACCAAATTAGAAGTTTCCCTAACCAACTCATAAAGATCCTTAGTTTCATAGATATAATAGGTTTCTAGGTACATGCTTCGCAACATTATAGGTTGTATGGGAAGGAATAGATGTGAGGAGGAATACAAATGCCCTAACGCAAAGATTCTGATAACAATTGAGATTCACCAAGCAAGGGAAAGTCAAGAATGGACCAAGCCAAAAGCTTCTTTTCAAAATTTCCATAATCCATATTTGTTGACTCATAAGAGAAATTTGGATGTCAAAGGGTATGCTCAAATATCAAATGATCACCACTAATTTGATGCGCTACCACTTCAATTTCAATAAGTGAAGGGGATCTTATTTCCCATTAAAAAATTATTGTGTGATTCTCTTTACTAGCAACTGTTGCAACACCTTTTGCAAAAATTATCCAACTATAAATTCATACCCTCCATGCGCTATTAGGTCAATTTAGGTGTGAGAGCTTAGTTATCGACAAAAATGGACATTAACGAGTTGGTTATTGTTTGTAAGTAGATACCTATGATTTTCCCTTGTAGCGTTGTTACTTTCCACAGGTAACTAATAACATCCATTGCAATATCATGGAGATACATCGCCAACATACACTCTTGGTGGATGGAGTGTTGCAATGCCACAAACAATAATAATAGCACATTGTTCACACTAAATCATGCATAATATCACTAGAAGATTGTCTCCATACACTAATGATACATAGAGCCAAATCCCAACCAATACAACATGTCAAGGATGAAGTCCAATTTGATTCTATGATAGACTTTATCAAAATAAATCTTTAGAAGAAGGGCCTATTTCTTGGTGTTGTGAGCCCACTCAAGGCCTTTTTAGGGAGTGATACGACTATCCAAAATATATATGGCATCAATAAATATTACCCACTACTTATGAACTATCAATGGTATCAACAACTAGATCTTCGTAGCTAGGGATTTGGTTAGAATTTTATAGGAGACATTCAACAAGGTGATTGGATACCGTGACCCACCTATCATCTCTTTTAACAACTTTTGGAAAGAATTTTATGAGGGCATCATTAACCAACTCCCCTACACCACCACCCTTGTTATATTCATGGCACATTTTCAAAAAATTAGAGCCCACCATAGGCCACATCTATTTATAAAATTCCATTGGAAACCCATTAAGACTTAGTGATTTTTCATCCTCAAGTACCTTCATGGATCTATAGCTCCAATTTTGGGTATATATTTCCTCCCAGGGGCCTCTACTTAATGGAGAAAAATATGATGGATAAGCTCCATGGTAGCATCCTGCAATGCGTCAAAGCCTATAGAAGTGGAAATTATTTGAAATTGATCTTCAAATATTTGTTGGTTTTCCATCTCATCTTTTATAACGTTACTAGTGCCACTAGGGTCTGTTAAGGTTAGGATCCTCTAAAATTTGTCATTGCATTTTTTATTGTTGAAAATAGAGTTTGGTGAGCACATCTTCCTTGTCCATCTAGTGCATACACGAGCTAATCCAACTTCCTTTTTCTTTATAAGCATCAATCCCCTATACAAAAAAATCCAAGTCATGGAACTCCCATTAACACATGTCATTAAAGTGTCCTCCAATATTTGTTGAGAAACCTAAAGGCTAATATAAACTTAGTTTTCATTTCCTTCCGGAGTCTCACAACCATTCTACCCAACCTTTGAAGGAATTTGACCATGTGGAGAATGGATGCCCCACACCAAGACATCCACCCAATCTCTGCCTACAAGGGTGTGGACTAAAGACTAGACACTAGTAACTACATTTCAAAAACTTGGAACTCGAGCAAATAAGCATTGAGCATGGAAGAGTGAGCCTCATATAGACAATCACTACTACTATGAATTGAATTTGAGATGGGGATGTGATCAAATATGATGCTCATCAAGTGAACATGCAATGAATGTTCGTTTGTATAATAAAAAGTGATGGGACGTGAATTTGCTTAAACCTTGTCTAGAATACTTTGTATTTGGTGAGTGTCACTTTCCTTAAGTGTACCACCCTGCCTATGCAATATTTAATTTTTCAAAACCTTCTTCACTTCACTTCGCTGTGCCACTTTTCCTTCTTACGGCTGCAGTGCCCTTTTATGTTGATCAATTGGCTCTACCACACCACCCTTACATTTTTCGGTTGATAAGTTGTTTTGCATGTGTTCACTTCTCATTTGTTTCAAATATGTTCACATCGTTCACTTATTTGTTGTTATTTGCCTTTGTTTTCTTCTTTCATGTCTCCTCTTTTATCATGTTCATGCTATGTTTATCTCTATTATGTTTTTTGATTTTACATTATGTTTTCCATGTCATCCTTCTCTTTTGCATTTCATATCACATTATTACTATTTGTTGTCTGCTTTCTTCACACTTATGCAAGTAGTCCTCAGATTCTTCACTTTATTTTCTTCCTCATTCAACTATTTTTTCTTCTATCACCCATAGATCCAGTTTCTCGTTGTCTGTTCCTTTTCTTTTGTTTCTCTCGTTGTTTTCGCAACTTCAAACACTAACTTCTTTATTTACAAAATCTTGTTTTGTGCAAATAAACTCTAGTATGCACCTAATGCCTTAAAATATCTATCAAATGTCTAAGCAACAAAAAGGCAAATATTTACAAAGCAGATTTATACAAACTAAAAATTACTACATATTGAAATTAATAAAACCTCACTATTAGGGATCCCTAGCTTCATCCTCCAAAATGAGAGGTTCCTTTTTTCTTGCCCTAGTCCACTCTGATACCATTCCATGAATGTAAATAGAGGAATAGTATAATCCAACACAAACTCAGGAAGTTATTGCTAGAGATAATGGTCATACTTAGACCTATTAATTAGGATCTAGGTATATAATAAAGTCTTTCTAATTAAGTGATGTAATAATGAACTATTTAATGTAGTATGAAATGGTTAAGTATTATGTAATGAGACACACATCACCTAATAATTAATGAATCAATGCACTATTTCTCATTTTTATGTGTATTCTTGTCCATTCTTTGTGTGTGCAAAATGCACATGTCCCCATAGCCACAGTAAGGAGAAGCCAAGGAAGTGGGTGAAGGAGTTGAGGGATTTCTTTGATTAGAGAAGATGTTGAGGGACTCCAATCACACAGAGAGTTGGACAAAAGTGAGACATCTTGATGATGAAGATAAGTAATTCTTTTGTGTATGTGGAAATTAGAAAAAAAGAGAGAAATGAGTGAATACTTGGGAATAAATAAGGGAACCTTTGTGACTGAGAATAAAAGAAGTGATGATGTAGCAGTTGGCCATCACAAAGGCAATTTCATCTCAGAAAAACGATATTCCATCAGTGTAAAGAGAAGATAATTGTGTAAGAGTTGTTGATGTCTCTCAGTGAGTGAATTGTCGATATCCAAAAGGTGAGACTTTCTAGTAACTTAATGAAGGCCTTATCTTGGAGTAGGTCACAAAAACCTTGCTTGTTAAAAGTTGGAACAAAACACCTAAATTGACCATTATGAAAGGGTGTTCGAAATAATGGTCATAATTAAAAATTAGACCTATTGATTATGATTTAGGCACATAATAAAGTCTTGCTAATAAAGCAACGTAATGATGGGTTACTTCATTTGTAGTGAAAATAGTGGTTAAATGGTCATATGTTTGGAAGTTACATAATGTACTTTCTTCTCTTACTACGTAATGATACATTACATCACTAAATAATGAATGTGTCAATTCATTGTTTCTCATTCTTGTGTATTACTGTCCACACTTGCGTAAAACTCACAACTATGAAGCAAGTAAAGTGTGATGGTATATTACAAAGAAGACTGTAAAGATTATATGTGACACAAACACATAAATATACAAAATATTTTCAAGACCCTTTGAAGCCCTACGACTCTACTATTTTACCCCTTCAAGCAAAACTTACAAAACCTTTATTATTTCGTACCATATATAAAAATAGACATTATATTATTATAATATCTACACAACGGTCCTTAAAATTTAGATACTATTACAATATGATCATCATCTATAGTCAAACAAGGTGAATTTATTCCAATAAGTAAGGTGTAGGCAAGTTACATGAGGCCACAATTTGGAGCTCATTTAAGGAGGACAACCAGATTGTCAAATGTAGTAAAATTATAATAATATTGGTAGAAGCGGTGAAATACAAAATATCTAAATCAAGACTAAGTTATTGTGGTGATGCTTTTTACTATCATCATTTTAGTGATCTCTGATTAAATTCAAATGTTATTTATAGTGATGGCCTCAAAATAGGCTTTATTGGGATACTTATGTAGCCTTGCCTAGGGTAAATTGTCCTGATTGTGTTTCTTCCCTTCCAACATTTTTGGGCAGTATGAAGCTCTTATGTTGGGATTTTTGTCAATGTTTATTCTAGTGTTGGAGAACTCATAGAGTAATTTTCCCAAAAACAAGCTCTTAGGGGTGAGAAATTTCAAAAATATGAAAAAAATTCTAGAGTCAAATTTTTTGAGAGGCTCATGGGTCAGATGAGAGTGCTTTTTAAGAAAAAATCACTTGACATGCAAAAATTTGTCTATAAAGTCTGTTTTTCAAGCTCTTTTTCTTACATTTATTTACTAAATGTGATTCCAACTCTAGGAATTATGCCAATATACTGTGAGAAGGTTTTCACGGTATTTAATTTGATCTTGTTTTAGGTTTATATTATAATTTAATTGACAAAAATGTATTTTTATGCATTTTTTGATGCTCATTACCTTTTTTCCAAGCCCCCTTTTTTTCTCAAGTGAATCAATATTGACTCTAATCAAGTATTTCAACATTGGTTTATAAATTTATTCCATCATTCTTCTTGGCATGGACATTTCTTTCTCACAGGGGTGATAACTTGAATTAGTTGCAAATTTATTGTAGAAGTTTAGGTTGATTGTTTGCCTTTCAAATTATGAATGGGATGATTGTTTTCATCTTGATTCTTAACACGATAATGATAAAGCATGGTGATTAATTTTATCAGTAAAATTATCTTCAAGTTACAACCAAGTGCAATATATTTGTAGTGCCTTCCCTATTTATTTCACAAACTCTAGGCCTACTCATTGGATTTACACTTTAATTAAATTCAAAAGAGTGGTCATACAATAAAACATGGATTTACACATTTCTCATCAATATTAATATAGTTGGATGCTCTAACAATATGAACTTATGACTAAAAGGAGGTCAATTTTCGGAATACATGCAATTGTTTACTTTTTATGATTTTTGCTTCACAAGTAGCCTAGGTTTCCATGCCTAGAAGAAGTAGTTTGATGAGACACATCATTGAAGAAATACATTGTGATAAAATAGCTAATGCATATTGCAATACATCGTGACTCAAAATGAATCCTATAGACTCTCCAAGAAGTACAAAAGAGAATGCAAAATATCTAATGAATAAAAAAAATATTTCATAGTAGACCTTGAGATATAACGGTTTTGGTTTGGGTTAAAGATATTTTTCTTTGTTAGTACTCTCTTATTTTTAAGATTTCAAAAGGAGATATTTGGACTCTCGTAAAGTGAATCCCTAATGATTGAGTTTCAACTTTTAATAAAAACAAGTTATTTAATTAGCTACATGCCAATACTTGAACTTTATTGTGTTTCTCAACAATTTCATTTCCCACTGCTTGAGAAAAAAGAAGAAATTGGAAACATATTGTCAACAATTTGCCACTTCAAAAAAATAGTTTCTAATTTCACTGCACACAGAAGATTGTCTCCTGAAAGTTTCAATGCCTAATGGAACTAGCAATGTTTGTAAATCTGTAACAACAATCCGACAATTTTTCCGATGTTAGATCATGATGTCAGCTACATAAATTCTACATGATATGTTTCAGTGGAATAACTACATTGTTTAAAATGAGATAGAACTAATTAGGAATGTCATAGTTGTAACAATAGTTTTCCCCAAACAAAAGAATAATATAATGCCTATAGCTATAGTTGTCTTCATTGAAATGGAAGCAACAAAGTGGACTTGTTAATGCTGAATTCTATGGTAACCTGTTAGATTTTGTCCATGATTTTATCAATAACCCAACATAGAGACTAAGCTAGAGGTAATTGAACTCCAAAAAAAAGTAAAATTTTAGCTATTAAGTGACTTAGTAACTTGTGGTAGGATTAGGAATGGAGTTTTCTTTGTCTTTGATGATGGTTGGTGGCAGTTTTGTTTTGAAATTACTATGAACAATGGTTATATGAGTCAAACAATTTGAGATTTCTACGTTGCATGCGTTTAAGTCCATTTTGTTATGTCTGTTTACAGTGAAGTATGAGTAGAAGGATTGGAAACCTTGGATTACTTGGACAAGTTACGAAATAAAGAACATTTTACTGAGGAAGGTGACGTAATCAGCTTTGAGTCGGAGGTAAGGTAGAGAACATAGGTGAAGATCTTTTGCACTTAATTTTATGGCTGTATTTTTGGCATAGTGAATGAAATAGTTGAACCTCTTAATTGAATATGATTTTTTCATGGACGAAGGTGGACAAAATCTATCTTAGCACCCCAACAAAAATTGCAATCATTGACCATGAGAAGAAGACGACATTTGTATTGAAAAAGGACATTTTACAAGATGATGGTTTTTGTCTATGAAGGGGATTTTAGTACAATAATTTTGTATTAACATGCATGGCAATGAATAGCATTGTATTCAATTAAATGATTTGGTCTTAACCATTTCAATTTGAATTTGTGAAGCAGCCACCAAACTTTCCATGGTACCTATCTCATCACCCTTATACTAAATTAGATTGCTTGAGTGCAATTCCTATTCTTTACATTGCTTGATGCAACAAAGATGAAACTTGATAGAATGCAATTCTTGATATTTATTATTTAGTATTTACAAAAGTTACTACTTTCTTGAACATATGCCAAATTTTAAAAATTTATTTAGCATTGCTTTATTTACATGCCAAGAACATTATCATTCAGTGCTAAATGAACTAAAATATCTTCCCTATGAATTCAAATTGGGGTGACCATTTAAAAGGTTACTCGGCTATTGTAGTCTCTACGACCAATCCTAGTTAACATGTATAGCTTCATATCTAGGCCAAAATTTGGAGAGGGAGCTTGAATTAGGGTCATCTCTGAATTAGAAGACATGAGTTGCCTATTTACATTATAGTACGATTTAAATTATATCCTAGTGGAGAGCACACTAACAAGAGATCGACCCAAGGAACATTGGGAAAATTCTAAACATGGAGATTGATTTGGATTCCCCAATAGAAAACCGGCATAAAACTACATAAAAAATAAATTCTGAAATTGTGGTTTGCCTAGTTGGTAAAAGTGAGGTTCTAAAATTTCCCATATCAATGTTCAACCCCCCTTTAATGAAAAAATTATATTTTCATTTATGGAAGAATCAATGCAAAAAATAATGGCTGAAGTCAGATGGAAGCTTTGAGCATCTTTTAGTAGAATAAATGCCCCTCACTCACAATCTCTTAGTGGATACTACTACTTTTGATTTGTCTCGCTTATGTAGCCACATTGTGGTAAGAGTAAGCTAGTTCAACTTCTCTCTTTGAGACATACATAAAGGAAGATTCGTCAAAATATGTCATATTAGTCATCTCTAACAAACTTCCTTTTCAAAATCCTGGGTCAAGCTTGTTGAATAGGTTAAGAAAACATAATTAAGCTCATTTCATCTTGGCAGAACTTGACAAGATTTGACTAGGTTTGGCCCAAATTCAAAAAAAATAGACATTTAGAAATAAATTTGGGAACTCTTATTTTAATGTTGGAGAGTAAGCATAGAGTGTAACACAAAACCCCAATGCCATACATATAGGATTTATTCAAGAGGACAATAGAAAAAAGGTTGGGATCTTCTTTATTTTTGCTAAAGAAGTAAATGCAATTTTATCAAGTGAATAATCAATCATGTTGGGTTATTTTGTTCCCTCTAATCTTTGAGTACATGTGGACACATGTTCAAATTAATGGATTTCATTACTGTTTTTTTTTTTTTTTTTCATCTTTATTTGCCCACTCCAATCCTATTCTCCATGGATATTTTTTTTTATTCCTCTAGATCTATTCTATAAAGGTAGAGGTTGGATCAAATGTATTTTTGTGTTGTGTATTTTTTTTTTCTTTGAGGTTTTTGTCTTCCCATTTGCTAGTTGAAGTACTTGTGGGAGGACATAGTTATCATTGAGTGAAGGAGAGTGTTTTCCTTGTATTCATGCAATTGTGTCTTTGGATACCCATGGTTAGTGTAGATTTGGAAGTGTTTGAATCTTGGATATTTTGTTAGTGTAAAAAATATTAGATGAACTTTGTGCTTACGATTTTAACTTTTGTTTAGTGGTTACATTTCAGGATCATTGTTATTGATTGTTGTATTTTGACATCTTGAATTAATTAATAATGATAAACACTCCAATTAGTTTATTAAACCCCATAGTCAGTAAGATTCAAGAATTTAGCTCATTATTCATAATTTCATCATATATACTCACTATTTTTTAATTTTTAGCATGCAAATCAGTCTTTGAGAGGCAAATTTTTATGTCGTCACAACAGATTTACATGATTCACAAGGTGATAAATCAATATTTGGTGTAATTGTAGATTTTAAGTTTGATAATTATAGGTTATTTATAGGCTATACATGTGTTCAAAGTTTCACTTTTAATTGAGTATTCATTTGAACATATTGATTATCGTATACATTACTATTTTTCCTTCCACCCACTTTTCATAACTTCCATAATTATTAGGTAGGGACCTGCAACTTTGATGCTATTTTGCTTGTTCAATAAAAGATTTTCCAATACTTTACAAAGTTTTATAATTTATTGAAAGTTGTAGAATTTACAATTTTAAAAAATTTCAAGGTCTAATTTTTTAAAGGGTACTAGCTCAATGGAAGAGTGCCTGCTTTATAAGCAGGAGATTGGTGGTTCAATTCTATTGTGACCTAATATTCTTATGGAATGGTGACGATCAATTTTTTGTGACACGGGCTGTTTTCACCATCACCAATGAGCTTATGATGACATTTTTCAACCCTCACCAAAATATGAAATGGTGATGGTCAACAAACACCACCGTATATATGCCTCAATAGTGAAAACCATGAAAGGTCCATTACCATAAATAATTGTTGTTCATATGAAATGGTGATGGTCACTATATGTATTTATAATCATTATTTCTGACAAAACTTGAATGTCACCACAATATCTATACTTCTCGCAATGTGGCCTTTGGTGACATTCATTTTTTTGTGACAAAGGTTTTTATACTGTCACTAATGAAATTATGGTGACATTTTTCGACCCTCACCAAAATATGAAATGGTAATGGTTAATGAACGTTGCCATATACATGCATCAATAGTGACAGTCATGAAATATCCATCACAATAAATCATTGTTGTTCATATGAAATGGTGATGGTCACTATCTGTCACTATAATAATTATTCTTTACGGACCTTGAATGTCACCAAAACACCTATAGTTTTTGTGACGCCACCTTTGGTGATGTTCAATTTTTTGGTGACGAAGGCAAAGGTCTCTCACCATTTCTCATATGAAATGGTGACAATCACTATCCGTCATTATCAATAATTATTGGGACAAACCTTGAATATCACGACAACACCTATACTTTTGGTGATGCCACCTTTGGTGACGTTCAGTTTTTGGTGACAAAGGATCTTTTGACCATCACCAATGAGCTTATGGTGAAATTTTTCAACCCTCACCAATGTCCTTTTCTCTTGTAGTGAGAGCTCGCTAGCTGGGAGCAGGAAATTGAGATGTATGATTTAGTGAGAGCACCACCCACTGCAAGCGAAAACTCTTGGTACGAAGATTCGCGTCAGTACCTTGAACATGACACCATACCCTCTCACTTCTCCATTAGACAAAAGAGGGAATTGTGCCTCAAAGCTTTAGCCTATTAGTTAGTGCACGGAGTGCTTTATAGAAATCACAGTAACAGAATATTTCTCAAGTGCCTGGAGGCACATGAATTAGAGAAGGTTTTTCAAGATCCTCATGATGGACCAGCCGGGGGTCACTTTTCGAGAAATACCACTGCACACAAAGTTATGCGAGACAGTTTCTACTGGCCCACATTATTGAAGGATGCACATGCTTACAGTTGCAAGTTCCCAGTCTGTTATTGATGTGCCGACATAATTTGAAGGTCAACAACCCCACTGCATCTTGTTGTAGTGACTAAACCATTCCAACAATGGGGCCTGGACATCATCGGGGAAATTTTCCCACATTCATCAAAACAACACTGCTACATTCTAACAACACTTGATTACTTCATGCGGTGGACAGAAGCATTTCCACTCAAGCAACTGAACGACAAGGAAGTCATGAGCTTCCTCCAACAGAACATTATTTCACGCTTTGGCGTTCTGGTATCGCATGTGTTTGATAATGAAACTTACTTTTCATCATTGAGGATTTATGATTTTGCATTGCAATATGGTATTGTTCTGAAACACTCATCCAACTACTACCTACAGGGAAATGGTCTCGCAGAATCCACAAACAAAAACCTTATCTACATAATAAAAAAAACCATATACTCTGAGCAGCGTAACTGGAACTCTATCTTGACGAATGCCTTATGGGTTGACCGCATAACACCCAAACCCTCTATGAATTCCTCGCCATACTTCCTGGTTTACGAGAAAGAATCCATCATACTGCACCACATCTACTTGTCTGCACTTCAGTTGTCTCCATAATCCCAAGGAAAGCCTTGTCTGCTAGTTCAGCATAGGATGGATACACTTCACAAACTACAGGAAGAAAGGATGAAAGAAAAAGAAAATTTTACACTCCACTAGAACCGTATCAAGAGATTGTTCGAAAAGAAGCTTGCAGGGAATACTAACTTCAGTGTTGGTGACATAGTCTTCAAATGGGATAAACCCCATGAAGACAAAGGAAAGCATATGAAGTTCCAGTCCCTATGGATTGGTCTATACACAGTCCAAGAGAAGCTTGGCCCTTACATGTACTGTCTACAATAACTTCACAGGAGGATTGACAATCTTCCTATCAACAGCCAAGGTCTCAAACATTATTTTCAATAAGTTGGGGCCATGCCCCACGCTATGTACATAGTCTGTTTACTGCTTATTGTTTTGCTTTTTCTATTTCGCTTTTACTATTTTTGTTTCATTTTGTTTTCTTTGTTTAGTATCTTGTTTTTTTTGGTTTTTTAAATATCTGTTGTCCTTTACTAAGTTCTAGTTTTTGAATGAGTATGTGGCTGATATCTAAAGAGTCTTGTGACACTGCAGCACTTGTTTTATCCTATGTCTATCTTATCTATGCTTGGTTGTAACCTTCAGTCAATGAAGTCTTGATGGAAAATATGAACCGTCTGCACGAGAATCTTGGGTATAACCATGAACCAGTGTCCACTTTGGGAAACCCCATGGCTATACCTAGCCTTCTGCTCTATGTAATCAAGCTCATCCAACTAGTAGAAACGAAGAAGGGGGAAATCTAAATTAGCAAACCTATGCCAGAGGTCTTACATTTTTCTCTGAAGGAACAATCACTTCTTCTCTCAATAAATCGGGATCCCTCTTCTACGTAACAAATAAATAAGTTTCCATGCACAATCCTCTTAGAAAATACAAAGGCAAAAGAAGAGAAAGGCTTTCTCTGAAGAGAGGTGTAGCATGCAACTCCACCGGGGTACTGACTAGGCTCACTGGAAGTTGAGCAATGTGTGTGTTCCTACGTGACTTCACCAGGGTATTGTCCATGCCTATTGTAAGTGGAGCAACACTAGAGATGAAAACGTATACTCTAAAAATTCTTAACTCGCGAGCGAAACTACCCTTCCCGATTTCGAAACATTGTCATCAAGTTGAAGCTTGTTGTTGTGTTTGACTGAGTTGGTGAAAGGAGAACCATGTTTGTCCATGGGGTAAGTGGGGAAGCCAAAGTAACACGCACAGAAATTCAATACTCGACAAAATACCAAGGCCCTATGTTGTCATTGGACCAAAACATTGAATCTAGAGTTCAACTAGTGTGTTGCCAAGTGTTGTAGCGGCTGCAACACCCTCCAAAATTTTGGCCTGCATTCAATTTTGGAGCCTTCCTTGGGTTTTTCCTTGATATTTGCAAGAACCCAGGCTCATCCTGTGAGCTTGTGTTGTGTCTTTGCACCCTCCTCACTTAACCATTCAACGGACATATTTTTTCATGTTGGTCACAATGTCATTCTTACAGCCATGTTCTGGCCATGTGCAAGGTCCAACTTCATGTGTACAAGTTGTATTCACTATGTAAACATCCTTCGCACTCACACACAAAGTTGTATGCATTTTCGTGCAAGCGTCGTGGTCGTTTAATGATCTATCACAAGTGTCTCGCTTGTCACTCACACCATAGGTTGGTCACACTAAGTATATGTTGTCTTGATGGTTTGAGGCATCTTATCATTGAGTCATGTTGAGTGTGAGTTTGCAAGGTCGCGTATGCACAAGTTCATTTTCTCACACACTTAGTCATCTTGTTGAAGTTCTGACGACCGGATCACCCTGCAATAGCTAGACCTCCACCCTAGAATTGACTTGACTGATTGTCACTTAGAGCATCGAAGAAGTTTCCCAACAAGCCATTTCAATTTGAATTGTTCGCAAGCACATCAACCAAGTCTCTAGCTATTCAACAGGAGAGTTTGATGGGTAGTGAGCGTGGGACTCACTCCCCTAAAAATTTGCATAAGAAGTTTCCATGCATTCCTTCTCCAATGACTAAAAAAAATCCGTAGACATGTCGAACATACACCCAGTCTCCATCACTGTCCCCCTCAAAAAATTGCGTAGCTTTTCAGGAAACCAACTAGTCATTTGGCCTGCTGCTCACCAAGAAAACTATGCAGATTTCATGAGCAGTCCCTCAGCTACCCACCATCCTGCTCAACTTAGAAACTAAGAAGAGATGTTCAGCAGGCCAACCTCCCATCAATTGTGCAGTTTTTGTCACCAACACTCCTGCAACCCACTGCCAACTCCCTAAAAAAATGCACATTTTTTCTTAACAAACCTCATGCAGCTTGATGCAAGCTCCCCAGAGGAATTGTGTAGTTTTTACTACCAACCCCCTATACTTCTTGCACTACTTCCCTCAATAAATTACGCAGATCTACATTCCAACTGAGCCAAATCCCACTCACAGTCATTGTTCATCCAGATTTTCCATCTTAGTCTCTTAGTGACTTTTGCGTAATTTTCACCAGCAATGCTCGAAGCCAACATCCTAGCTTGAAATCTACCTTGCATAGGTTCGTAGACTTTTCCTCTCTCTCAGTCACATGCATCTGAAAGTGAACGACAATGCATCATCATAGACTAGGAGATTTATGGATTTGACGTCGACTTGTCATGATTCACTACAGATACAGGTACATGGATAAGACATGACATGACAAAGAATGGGATGAAAAAGGAGAGCACATACAAGGACATCTATTCGCGAATGGACAAACGAAGGATGCATGCAAGGAGAATTTTTCATGAATGGACGATCATGCAAAGCATGCCAAAGTACAAGCGAAGGATAGGCGTGCACATGCGACATCAAGCTAACACCAAGAATATCGAAGATTTCTTACACCTCACCATGCATAGGTGAAGCTATGATACACCAACAGGACATCCATCACTCAGCGACACTACAACTCAGCATGCACACCAATAGCGACATGAACATACCAGCATTGTTGTGTCAAGTCGTGTCATAACTCATCTCAACCACATCACTAATGTGGGCCATACTATTGTAAATGAATGTAATGTAACTTGGAAGTCCAAGAGATCCACATGTAATATGAAGAGTCATGTAAACTTGAAGAGTCGAATAAGTCAAACAGTCACGAGGGAAGTCGAACAGTCACAAGGGCCAATCTTACCCTTGGCTATACTCATTTGTACATGCAAAGGACTTTTCTCCTTGGCTCCTCCCACATAGCCTTGACAATCTATAGTCTTTTCTTTGAGGAGCGAGCAATGGATCCAACACCCCTCTTACGAGGTTAGTGATGCATGGTGTACCAATGTGTCTTGGAACTTTCGCTTATTTAGAATCTTGATAACAGGCCAACATGTTTTCACACATGTATTGTAATTGTTTGTGAGACTAATCTTGGAACACTTGTAATGCATGTTGCTTTAACATGTGTTAAAATAGTTGAACTCTTTCGGTAGTTCTAATACATATGTTTATGAAAATGTGTTGTATAAGTTTTTAATGTTGTCCTACCCATGTGGGCTGCCTCGATGGACACTGAACAAAAGATTTCCCATAAACTTGTTATAATGAACGTCGCACTCGTGCAAACTACTCCATTGAGTTTTGTACGAGTTGTGCCCTTTTGTGTGTGTGACTGTCCTATATGTGTTGACCTCTCTGCTAAAAGCTACACATGTCTTGTTGTGTTGTGTGTCTCTGATAGAGTTGGGAATTTTCCCTTTCGATTGGAGACACACCTCCACCCTCTGCCTCTGTAGTAAAAGAACCTTGACAAAAGTAACACTAGCACTGACTAGGCATGAAAACCTTATTGTTCGAAGACAAAGCATACCACTCTCATGTGCTGACAAGAAAGAACAAAGGAAAACATTTAAGATAATGGCAACCGGGCCATCATACTGAATGGGACTCGTACACCAAACGGTGTCAGGTCTAGTTGGGACTTCATACTGGGGAGATTCTTTGAATGTTGGCAAGTCCAGCACGGTCAACATGAGGTTTAATTGTATGTTAAAAAATATTTGAAAGACATTTTTTTAGATCTCCATACTTTTGATTAATTAAATAAATAGGTATGATATAAATATTTTGTAATTGAGATTTAATGTGTCATTTTAAAAGAGAAATTTTTATTCTCCATCTTCTTAAAATGGAAAGACAAAAACTTCTTTCATTTCACAATAATTTAGGAGTTTCCCAAGACCTTGTTCCATTATAGAGGTGGTTAGTGAGAATTTATTTTTATGCTAGCAATGTTAATTTTCTTATTTATTGTTGTTATAATAGCTTTTTTCTTCTATATTAGGGTTAATGGGCCTGCTTAGAGTAACTTAATTTTCTCTTTTTCTCTAAATCTTTATCTCACCAGAATTTTTACTTTGTTTTCATCTTTATTTGCCCACTCTAATCCTATTCTCCATGGATATTTTTTTTATTGCTCTAGATATATTCTATAAAGGTAGAGGTTGGATCAAATGTATTTTTGTGTTGTGTAGTTTTTTTTTCTTTGAGGTTTTTGTCTTCCCATTTGCTAGTTGAAGTACTTGTGGGAGGACATAGTTATTATTGAGTGAAAGACAATGTTTTCCTTGTATTCATCCATTTGTGTCTTTGGATACCCGTGGTTGGTGTAGATTTGGAAGTGTTTGAATTCCCCTTGGATGTTTTGTTGGTGTAACAAATATTAGACGAACTTTGTGCTTACGATTTTCACATTTGTTTAGTGGTTGCATTTCAGGATCATTGTTATTGATTGTTGTATTTTGACATCTTGAATTAATTAATAATGATAAACACTCCAATTAGTTTCTTAGACCCCATAGCCAGTAAAATTTAAGCATTTAGCTCATTATTCATATTTCATCATATATACTCACTATTTTTTACTTTTTAGCATGCAAATCAATCTTTTAGAGGCAGATTTTTATGTCGTCACAACATATTTACATGATTCACAAGGTGATAAATCAATATTTGGTGTAATTGCAGATTTTAAGTTTGATAATTATAGGTTCTTTATAGGCTATAAATGTGTTCAAAGTTTCACTTTTAATTGAGTATTCATTTGAACATATTGAGTATCGTATACATTACTATTTTTCCTTCCACCCACTTTTCATAACTTCCATAATTATTAGGTAGGGACCTGCAACTTTGATGCTATTTTTCTTGCTCAGTAAAAGGTTTTCCAAGGCTTTACAAAGTTTTATAATTTATTGAAAGTTGTAGAATTTACAATTTAAAAAGTTTCAAAATCTAATTTTTTAAAGGGTACTAGCTCAATGGAGGAGCCCCTGCTTTATAAGCAAGAGATTGGTGGTTCGATTCCATTGTGCCCTAATATTCTTATGGAATGGTGACGATCAATTTTTTGTGACATGGGCTCTTTTGACCATCACCAATGAGCTTATGGTGAAATTTTTCAACCCTCACCAAAATATGAAATGGTGATGGTCAACAAACACCACCATATATACGCATCAATAATGACGACCGTGAAAGGTCCATTACCATAAATCATTGTTGTTCATATGAAATGGTGATGGTCACTATATGTATTTATAATCATTATTTGTGACAAACTTTCAATGTCACCACAATATCCATACTTCTCGCAATGTGGCCTTTGGAAATGTTCATTTTTTTGTGACAAAGGTTTTTATACTATCACTGATGAAATTATGGTGACATTTTTCGACCCTCACAAAAATATGAAATGGTAATCATCAATGAACGTTGCCATATACATGCATCAATAGCGAAGGTCATGAAATGCCCATCACAATAAATCATTGTTGTTCATATGAAATGCTGATGGTCACTATCTATCACTATAATCATTATTTTTTACAGACCTTGAATGTCACCAAAACACCTATACTTTTTGCGACGCCACCTTTGGTGACGTTCAATTTTTTGGTGATGAAGGCAAAGGTCTTTCACCATTGCTCATATGAAATGGTGATGGTCACTATCCATCATTATAAATAATTATTGGGACAAGCCTTGAATGTCATGTCAACACCTATACTTTTGGTGACGTTCAGTTTTTGGTGACAGAGGATCTTTTAACCATCACCAATGAGCTTATGGTGACATTTTTCAACCCTCACCAATGTCCTTTTTTCTTGTAGTAAGAGCTTGTCGGTTGGGAGTAGGAAATTGAGATGTATAACATTGTGTGAGCACAACCCACTGCAAGTGGAAACTCTTGGTATGAAGATGTGCGTTGATACCTTGAGAATGGCACCATACCCTCTCACTTCTCCATCAGAAAAAATAGGACATTGTGCCTCAAAGTTTTAGCATATTAGTTGGTGCACATAGTGCTTTACAGAAAGCACAGTAACAGAATATTTCTCAAGTGCCTAGAGGCACATGAATCAGAGAAGGTTTTGCAAGATTTGCATGACGGACCAGCTGGGGGTCACTTTGCGAGAAACACCACTGCACACAAAGTTATGCGAGGTGGCTTCTACTGGCCCACATTATTGAAGGATGCACATGCTTACGTTTGCAAGTTCCCAGTATGTTAGTGATGTGCCGACATAATGCGAAGGTCAACAATCCCACTGCACCTTGTTGCAATGACTAAACCATTCCAACAATGGGGCTTGGACATCATCGGGGAATTTTCCCACATTCCTCAAAACAACACCGCTACATTCTAACAACAAATGATTACTTCACGTGGTGGATGGAACCATTTCCACTCAAGCAACTCAATGACAAGGAAATCATGAGCTTCCTCAAACATTTTTATTTCACGCTTTGGTGTTCTGGTATCACATGTGTTTGGCAATGAAACTTATGTTTCATTGTTGAGGATTTATGATTTTTCATTGCAATATGGTATTGTCCTGAAACACTCATCCAACTACTACCTGCAGGGAAATGGTCTCGCAAAATCCATGAACAAAAACCTTATCCACATAATAAAAAAAAACATATACTCTGAGTAGCGTAACTGGAACTCTACCTTGACGAATGCCTTATGGGTTGACTGTGTAACACACAAACCCTCTTTGAATACCTCGCCATACTTCCTGTTATACGAGAAAGAATCCATCATATCGCCCCACATCTACTTGTCTGCGCTTCAGTTATCTCCATAATCCCAAGGAAAACCTTGTCTACTAGTTCAGCATAGGATGGATACACTTCACAAACTACAGGAAGAAAGGATGAAAGAAAAGAAAAGTTTACACTCCACCAAAACCGTATCAAGAGATTGTTCGAAAAGAAGCTTGCAGGGAACACTAACTTCGGTGTTGGTGACTTAGTCTTCAAATGGGATAGACCCCATGAAGACAAAGGAAAGCATACAAAGTTCTATTTCCTATGGATTGGTCTATACATAGTCCACGAGAAGCTTGGCCCTTACATGTATTGTCTACAATCACTTGACAAGAGGATTGACAATCTTCCTATCAACAGAAAAGATTTCAAACATTATTTTCAATAAGCTAGGGCCATGCCCCGCGCTATGTACATAGTCTCTTTACTACTTATTGTTTTGCTTTTTGGATTTCGCTTACTATTTTTGTTTCATTTTGTTTTCTTTGTTAGTATCTTGCTATTTTTGGTTTTGTCAATAATTGTTGCCCTTTACAAAGTTCTAGCTTTTAAATGAGTATGTGGTTGATATCTAAATAGTCTTGTGATAATGCAGCACTTATTTTATCATGTGTTTGTCTTATCTATGCTTGGTTGTAACCTTTAGTCGATGAAGTCTTGACAGAATATGAACCATCTGCAAGGGAATCTTAGGTGTAACCATGAACCTGTGTCCACTCTGGGAAACCCCATGGCTATACCCAGCCTTCTGCTCTATGTGATCAAGCTCATCCAACTAGTAGAAATGGAGAAGGGGGAAATCTCAATGAGCAAACCTATGTCAGAGGTCTTACATTCTTCTCTGAAGGAACAATATCTTCTTCTCTCAATAAGTCAGGATCCCTCTTCTACCCCAAAAATAAATAAGTTCCTATGCACAATCCTCTTAAAAAATACAAAGGCAAAAGAAGAGAAAGGCTTCCTTTGAAGAGAGGTGTAGCATGCAAATCCACCAGGGTACTGACCAGGCTCACTAGAAGTGGAGCAATGTGTGTGTTCCTACGTGACTTTACCGGGGTACTGTCCATGCCTACTGGAAGTGGAGCAATACTAGAGATGAAAAAGTATACTCTGAAAATTCTTAAGACGCGAGCGAAACTACCCTTCCCGATTTTGAAACATTGTGATCAACCTGAAACTTGTTGTTGTCTTTGAATGAGTTGGTGAAAGTTGAACCATGTTTGTCCATGGCATAAGTGGGGAAGCCGAAGTAACCCACATAGCGATTCAATACTCCACAAAATACCAAGGCCCTGTGTTGTCAATGGACAAAAACAAAGAATCTAGAGTTCAACTAGTGTGTCACCAAATGTTGTAGCGGCTACAACGCCCTCCAAAATTTTGGCCTGCATTCAATTTTGGAGCCTTCCTTGGGTTTTTCCTTGATATTTGCAAGAACCCAGGCTCATCCCATGAGCTTTTGTTGAGTCTTTGCACCCTCCTCACTTGACCATTCAACGAACATATTTTTTATGTTGGTCACAATTTCATGCTTGCAGCCATGTTCTGGCCATGCATAAGGTCGAACTTCATGTGTACAAATTGTATTCACTATGTAAACATCCGTTGCACTCACACACAAAGTTGTATGCATTTTCGTGCAAGCGTCATCATGGTCATTTAATGATCTATCACAAATTTCTCACTTGTCACTCACACCGTAGGTTGGTCACACTAAGTATATGTTGTCTTGATGGTTTGAGGCATCTTATCATCGAGTCATGTTGAGTGTGTGTTTTCAAGGTCACGTATGCACAAGTTCACTTGCTCACACGCTTAGTCATCTTGCTGAAGTTCTGACGACCGGATCACCCTCCAATAGCTCGACCTCCACCCTAGAATTGACTTGACAGACTCTCACTCAGAACATTGGAGAAGTTTCCCAACAAGCCATTTCAATTTGCATTTTCCGCAAGCACATCAACGAAGCCTCTAGCTATTCAACATGAGAGTTTGATGGGCAGTGACCGTGGGACTCACTCCCCTAAAAATTTGTGTAAAATTCTCCATGCATTCCCACTTCAATGACTAAAAAATTGCGTAGACATGTCAAACATACACCCAGTGTCCGTCACTGTCTCCCTCAAAAAATTGTGCAGTATTTGCAAGAAACCAACTAGTTAGTCAGCCTGCTGCTCACCAAGAAAGCTGCACAGATTTCATGAGCAGTCCCTCAGCTGCCCACCATGCTGCCTAGCTCAAGAACTATGCAGAGATGTTCAGCAGGCCAACCTTCCATCAATTGCGTGGTTTTTGTCACTAGCACTCCCGTAGCCCACTACCAGCTCCCTAAAAAAATGCACATCTTTTACTGACAAACCTCATGCAGCTTGATGTGAGCTCCCCAGAGGAATTGTGCACTTTTTACTACCAACCCCCTATACTTCCTACACTGTTTCCCTCAATAAATTATGCAAATCTACATTCCAGTTGAGCCAAATCCCGCGGACAGTCACTGTTGATCTAGATTTTCCATCTCAGTATCTTAGTGACTTTTGCGCAATTTTCACCGGCAATGCTCGAAGCCAACATCCCAGCTTGAAATCGGCCTTGCACAATTTGATCGCCTTTTCCTCTCTCTCTGTCACATGCATCTGAAAGCGAACAACAATGTATCATGGTAGACTAGGAGATTTATGATTTGATGTCGCCTCGTCATGAGTCACTGCAGATACAGGTACATGGATAAGACATGACGTGACAAAGAACGATATGAACAAGGAGAGCACATGCAAGGACATTTATTCGCGAATGGAAGAATGAAGGATGCATGCGAGGAGAATTTTTCATGAATGGACAATCATGAAAAGCATGCCAAAGTACAAGCGAAGGATAGGCCTGCACATGTGACATGAAGTGAACGCCAAGAACGTCGAAGACTTCGTACACCTTGCCATGCATAGGTGAAGCTATGATACACCAAGAGGACATCCATGTAGCTCGGCGTGCACACCAGCAGCAACATGAACATACCAGCATTGTTGTGTCGATTCTTGTCATGACTCATCTTAGCCACATCACTAATCTGGGCCATACTATTTTAAATGAATGTAATGTAATGTGGAAATCAAGGAGATCCACATGTAATATGAAGAGTCATGTAAATTTGAAGAGTCGAATAAGTCAAACAGTCATGAGGGAAGTCGAACAGTCACAAGGGCCAATTTTTCCCTTGGCTATACTCATTTGTACATGCAAAGGACTTTTCTCCTTGGCTCCTCCCACATAGCCTTGAGAGTCTATAGTCTTTTCTTTGAGGAGCGAGAAGTGGCTCCAACACCCCTCTTACGATGTTAGTGGTGTATGGTGTACTGATGTGTCTTGGAATTTTCGCTTAATTTAGAATCCTGATAACAGGCCAGCATGTTTTCACAAATGTATTGTAATTGTTTGTGAGACTAATCTTCGAACACTTGTAATGCATGTTGCTTTAACACGTGTTAAAACAATTGAACTCTTTCAGTTGTTCTAATACATATGTTTATGAAAATGTGTTGTATAAGTTGTTAACATTGTCTTACCCGTGTGGGCTGCCTCAATGGACATTGAACAAAATATTTCCCATAAACTTGTTATCAATGATCATCGCACTCGTGTAGACTGCTCCATTGAGTTTTGTACGAGTTACTCCTTCTTATGTGTGACTATCATATCCATGTGGACTGCTCCACTAGAAGCTACACGTGTCTTGTTCTGTTGTGTGTCTCTAATAGAGTTGGGAATTTTCCCTTTCAATTGGTGACTCACCTCCACCCTCTCCCTCTACAGTGGAAGAACCTTGACACAAGTAACACTAGGAGTGACCAAGCATGAAAACCTCGTTGTTCGAAGACAAAGCAGACCACGCTCATGTGCTGACAAGCAAGAACAAAGGCAAACATTTAAGATAATGGCAACCGTGCCATCATACCGAATGGGACTCGTACACCAAATGGTGTTGGGTCTAGTTGGGACTTCATACCGGGGAGATTCCCTAAATGTCAGCGAGTCTAGCACCGTCAACATGAAATTTTTTTTTCTTGGTAAAATTAGTCTATTATTTACAGAAATAGGATACAATTACATTCTTGCTGTCAAAAGCCCAGCTACCTGGAGATTTTAGCAGCGCCTAGCAGCAACATGCTCAGTTTAGGACAAACAGGAATTCATCTACCCATAAAAATTCCCTCCCAGGGGAGTTCCAAAAAAAACAGTGCCTCGACCTGGACACAGTAACCCTTAGACCCCCGACCTGGACATAGAGTGTTGACCTGGACACCAAGCATCGACCTAAACGCCGAGCGTCGACCTGGACACCGAGCGTCGACCAAAAAAGTTCCCTCGCAGGGGAGTTCCAAAAACACTGAATACCAACCTGGGAACAATGACCCTTTGAACACCAGCGCCATGACACATATACCCATAAACAACAAGACACATTGACACTTGGACTTATTGACACAGAGACATATTGACCAAAAGTTTCCAAAACGAGCCACGTAACCTGGAGTGCAGACGCGACTAGTCCTCCGGTACCTCCACCACGATCCTACACCAGACATACTCCTCCGCTTCCTACTTTGGAACCTCCTCTGCAGCCTCCATGACAGGTTTTTTTCCAGCATCTTCCCTCTGGCTAACAAGATCACCCAAATCCTTCACTCGAATAGTAGAGGGAATTTCCATGGCTCTCCTAGTTTCAGCAGGTGGAGAATTCTCCCTCTGTGCGCTGGACTCGTCCTCTTCCTGGGCTTCCTCAATGAAGAGCACAGAGACATGTGCATTGATTCTGGGGCGGTTCAGGGAGGCATTGAAGGTGAAAACCGCCGAACCGAAGGATGGAGAGGAAGAGGTCCCCGAAGGAGGGGCTGGTAAGAATTGGCTTGGCCTGAGAGCCGTAAATGGGTAGTGACAGTGGCAATGGCAATGGGTGGATGTGTTCTCTACAGCAGAAGGGCGTGAAGACCCGCCACGGGACGAGCCGTGCCGACCCAGCATTCGTTGGCGAACCATGGTTGCAGGGGAGTGCAGGACCAAGATGAGGCTTGAGCGACACAAAAAATGAATTGTTGGCGGGGGATGGTATGCAACAGATTGAGGAGGGATCAAAGAGACGGAGATGAGCCCAGCAAAGAGACGAAGACCAGGAACAGTCCAGGAAGCCGGGGGAGTGGAGGTGGCCTGAGAGTTCAGACCCGGCTTCCAGCTCCATAGCATCAGTGAGACCTCAACCCAAACCTGAATTATCATGGCGATATCTTTTCTTCTTCCCTTACTAATACGAATTCCTCTACCTAGAAGCCCACCCGCATTTACTGTGGCCACCATAAGAGACGAAGGGCCAAACCCTATGTTGCAGTCGATGGTGGGTGGAGCGTAAATGCTCCTGTGCTAGATGTGCATGTTAATGTACCAGCGTCGTCGACGTTTAACTCCCTCCCATGTGGACACGACGCAGGGGCGCATGGCAGGTAGGTGGCTCACGCCGCTTGCCCGTCCCATCTCATAACTATCGCAGGTTGTCACCCGCATCGGGGGGGACAGCATCATGTTGAACCAGAAGATTACATTCTTGAGCTTCTACTTCATTTGTTAGAATTTCTAGAGTTCCAGTTTGAATAGTATGCTCATTATCCACCCCTACATTGGCCAAGAAGTCAGCGACCTTGTTGCCATCCCTCTTTATGTGACTGAAGGTGATGGCTCTGTTAGTGAGGAGCTCTTGTTCCATGGCTTTCAGTCTTTCTTCTAGCCTCCAGCTGGTGGCTATTTTCTTTGCCTGGGAGCCATTAAGGAGGTGCTTGGCCATGTTGATTAGGATCTGTGAGTCTCCTTCCACCTCCAGGGGATGAAAGTTGTATTGTATTGAAAGATTAAGTCCTTGCCAAAGTCCTTCTAACTCAGCCGAGTTATTGGTATCCCATCCTATGTTTCCATAATAGAGTAGAAGTGGTGAGCCTTTGTCATTTCTAAAGGTTCCGCCAAAACCTACATTCCCAGGGTTTCCCTTTGAGGCTCCTTCAAAGTTGAGCTTGAGGTAGTTCTTTGGAGGGGCTGTCCAAGAAGCTTTTTTGGTAGTGCTTCTTTTAGGGGAGATTTTGTGGAGGGGTTCCTGAGGGAGTTGTAAATTCCAGTTTTCCCAGATGGCTTTCTCATTGTCTTGAGTTGGAAGGTCCTCCTTCGTTCATGCTCGAAGCAGAAGAGTTTCTTTTAGATTACCACAGAGCTTACTCCAGATAATTTCGACCGGTGAGCTTTGGTCCTTGAATATTCGTTGGTTCCTTTCTTTCCATATGCTCCATAACAGAAGCCCGGGTAAAATAGTCCATAAGTGGTTAAGAATTTCACTTTTGTATGGATTCATTTGCCAGTGCCTCAGTGAGTTTATGATATCATCCTGTAGCTTGCATCTTCTTTGACATCTGAATCTTTCCTTCTCCCACAGCTGATTGGCTAAGGGGCATGCGTACAAGAGATGTTGAATGTTTTCCTCCTGGGCCTTGCAATTGACGCATATGGAGGGGCCATGATAGTTTCTTCTTCTGAGTTTATCCCAAGTGAGAATTCTCTGATGTCTCACTAACCAAAGGAAGTAGGATACCTTAGGCCAGGATCCAAACCCCCAGATTTTGTTCCAGAGTGGGTCAGGGGGGTTCAGGTCAGCGCACATAATTTTGTAGGCTTTGGACGTGGTGAAAGTTCTTTTAGGCATGTACCCCCATCGTAGAATGTCCCTGTCTTCAGAATGTCTAATGCGCTATTTGACAAGTTCGTTTTCCAGTTCATCTGTAAGTGGGATATCCATTATTTGATTGAGATGGTCACCTTGCTTCCATTTCCTGAAGCCTTGCTCTATTTCCTGCGTCCAATATTGCCAAATCTTGTCCTAGTGCCGATCCTCTCTGATGAGATGAGGAGGTGGATTTAGAATGCTGGTGAGCTTTGGCATTTTATTCCAGGCATCCGTCTAGAATCGTGTTGTTCTTCCATTTTTTACTTCACAAAAACTATGTTGTTGAATCAGTTGGTAGTGTTGTTTGGCCGCGTTCCATATAAGAGATCCTTTGACATTGGGGATAAACCTGATGAGCCACTCCTGAGGCCTTTGATTAGCATATTTAGCTTTCCAGATGATTGCCCATGGTTTTTCTGGGGAGGATAGCCACTGCCACCAAATTTTGGCACACATGATAGCATTACTATGGTTCGGATCCCTCAGGCCAATGCCTCCTCTTTCCTTGGGCATGCAGACTGTGGTCCACTTGACCAGTGCCCATTTGCGATCTGTGGCCAAATTTCCCCAGAGGAAACCTCGTTGGATATCCCTTAACTTTTTTAACACCCATTTAGGCGCCGCTAGGATTGAGAATAAGTATAGTGGCATAGCTTGTAAAATTGCTTTTATGAGTACCACCCGACTTGCCATGTTCAGTGTCCTATGCGTCCACATGTTCAAACGGGATTCAAGTTTCTCTATGAGAATGCACCATGAAGAATGCTTGATTGTTGAGGAAATGAGGGGGGCTCCAAGATATTTGGATGGGAGAGTGGCAGAGGGGAATCCTAGGATTCTGGTTACCGCATGCTTGACAGTAGGCAGGGTATGGAAGAAAAAAAATCTGCGACTTGGAATTATTGATGCTGGTACCTGAGGCTTCAGAGAGGTCACTGAGCAAGAATTTGAAGCGGGAGGCTTCCTGTATTGAAGGGTATCCAAATAGCATGTTGTCATCAACAAACTGTTGGTGAGTAATTGCAGGGGAGTTGTGAATGGAGATACCTTTAAGCTGATTGGAGAGGAGGGCATTTTTAATGTGGCGCCCCAGACCCTCAGCCATTAGGACAAAGAGGAAGGGGGATAGAGGGTCGCCCTACCTGATTCCACAAGAGGGATTGAAGGGTCTAGATGGGATGCCATTGACAAGAATGGAGAAGAAGGTGGATGTGATTAGACTCATTATCCAGCGAATCCACATAGGGGAGAATCCAAAAGCATTTAACATTTTTTATATGTATGTCCAACTGAGCTTATCAAAGGCTTTAGAAAGATCAAGCTTTAGAATCATACCTACCTGCTTGGAATGTTTGAGGGAGTGTATTATCTCATGCGAGAGGATAATGCCATCCAAGATCTGTCTTCCCTCGACATACCCTGATTGCTCTGGAGAGATGAGCAAAGGAAAGAGTGGCTTCAACCTGTTGGCTATGACCTTGGAGATTACCTTGTAGATGACATTGCAAAGTGAAATTGGCCTAAATTTATCTCGGGTGCTGGAATCCTCCTCCTTTGGTATAAGTGCAATGAAAGTGGAGTTGAGAGAAGGTAACAGCCAATGGAGAGCTCTCGATTCCTCTACTACTTGCCAGACCTCAAGTTTTATCAGTTCCCAGAATGTATGAAAGAAGGTTGTAGTGAAGCCATCCAGGCCAGGGGCTTTGCCTTCCTTGAGTTGGGACATCGCTGTATGCACCTCCTGTATCAATATAGGCCTGAGGAGGAGCTCATTTTATTCCTCAGTAATTAGCTTTGGCACGTTCTTTGTGATTCTTTCTATGGTTGTTCGTCTGTCTGTGATGGGTTCTTGGTGCACCTGCTTGAAGTGATTTAGAAGTTCCTCCTCAATTTCCTCATGTTTTTCAATCCTTTCCCTGCCTCGCTTTTGTATGAATGGTATACTATTGTGCATTCTTCTTTGAACTGTGGTTCTGTGAAAGAATTTTGTGTTCCGCTCACCTTCTTTCAACCATCTAATTCTGGATTTTTGCCTCCATAAAATCTCCTCCTGCTTTCTCCTTTCTTCTAGCTTGCTGTGAATGTGCTGCTCCTATTCCAAGGTTCCATCCGTATGACCTTCTGTGATTACTTTTTGCTGGAGGTCTGCCATTTCCTTATTCAGGTCCTGTTGCGCTTGGAAGATGTTCCCAAAGGTTTCATGATTCCAATGTTTTAGGCTTTGCTTTAAGTGTTTTAATTTATGTTGGAACTGAAACATTCAGGAGCCCTTTGGAGGGATATAGGTCTTCCAAGTGTTCCTGATGAAATCTTTGAAGTTAGGGTGTGTAGACTAGAATTCTTCAAAGCGGAATGGTCTTTGGATGGTGTTTGTTGGGCATTGCCATTGGAGAGAAATTGGCCAGTGATCCGAGCCTGAATGGGGGAGTATTGTTGTCGTTATATCTCCTCCTAAGTGGACCGAGTTGTTGGATATGAGGAATCTGTCCAGTTTGGAGGCAATTTGATGCTTCCCTATTCTGCGGTTACTCCAAGTGTATTTTCTGTTACAAAATTGCAGGTCGATTAGAGAGGTGCCTTGGATGAATTCTCTGAAGTGGGTGGTTTCTTGCTCCAGTCTGTTTCTTCCACCTATCTTTTCCTCCAGCGAGGTGATCATGTTAAAATCTCCTCCAATGATCTAAAGAGGGTGCTATCTGTTGAGTTGAGAGCCTCAATCGTGTTGAGAAGATCAGATTTGTTTCCTGCCTCCTGCGGGAAATAGACATTTGTAAGGTGCCCATGTATGTTGATACCTAGGATGTGGAAGGTGGCTTAAATGAAGTGGTGGGAGGCATGGAAATCGGTGAGGGTTAACTCCTTTGTGTTCCATGCAATTGCCAATCCTCCCGAAGCTCTTGCGCATCCACCGCCATCGTGTTACAACCAGGCCATGCTTTGGAGAGAATGCTACCTAATGTATTGTTGTTACATTTGGCTTCTTGGAGAAAGCATATTTGTGGCTTTTCCATTTTAATCATATTTTTCAGTATTCTAAGTTTCCCTGGATTGTTAAGCCCTCTTAAGTTCCATGAGGTGAGCTTCATGATTCACCAATAATGGAGGGTTTGTAGTACTTTGTTAATTTTGCATACCTGCCTGAGTCCACCAGGATTTTCCCAACTTCTATTTTTTGCTGGAGTACCGTTCTTCTTCCTCTTTTCTTGAAGTCTTTTGTAAGTAGGCTGCCATCCCAATGGCTACCCGACTGGATGCCTAGCTGTCTCTGCTGATATGCTCTTGATATGACCACTTCTAGTTTTTTGAGTTGTAGCTCTGGGATATTGTCATAATCCATCTTTTTGCATGCGATTTCCAGCTGATGAATGTCTAGTCCTTCCATGTCTATATTCTCTAGTTCTTCATCCATCTATTGTGCCTGATTGTTTACATATGTGGGGCTATTTAGGTTGTTGGGTTGTTTTGGGATTCCATCGACTTCCATATCATTTGCTTTGCCTGCAGGTTCCTTTTGGCTACTTTCTGGGGGAGCCACAATATCCATGGTTACTTGTGATTTGGGGGTTGGGCTCGATAGAGAAGGCTGAGATGAAGCTGGGTTGGGCTTAGGGCGGGGCTTTGAGTTTAGATTGTGCTCGTCGGAGTGCTGAGCTAGGATTTCAAAGCTATTGCTTGTAGAGGGGATGGAGGTAGAATCTGGCTGGGGGTTTTTCCCAGCTGAAGGCCTTTTGTGTGCTCGCTTCCGGCTGGGTGCTTTGGCAAAGCCATCCGAGGATGGAGGGTCAGAGAGGTCAGATGAACTGGTTTTGGTATTTAGTGGGAAATCTCTGAATAAATGACCATGAGCATGACATTTCCTGCAGCGAAAAGGTACATGTTCATAGTCGAGAGGTTGGATCCATTCATGGTCATAGTGCGAAAGACTTGCCGAGTCTAGCAGGGCGTGATCTAATTGCATGAAGACACAGATGCGGGCATATGAAGTATATCTACGGAGCTTTGCTTCTTCCACTGCCTTTATGTATTATCCTAGTCCATTTCCTATGTCCTTAAGCAGGCCTTCGTCCCAGTATTCATCCGGAAGCGAGTACAATCTTATCCAGACTGGAGCCCAGCTTAAGTCTTCCTTGTCTAGGTTGAATCTGGCTACCCAGTCTCTTAAGTATAATCCGACAGAGTTGAACAAATATGGTCCTTCATCCATGATTCTGTATTTGTATTCTAGGCTGAAGAATATTACTGTAAAGAACCCTTTTGGTCCTAATTGCAGAGTGACATGACCTTTGGGTTTCCATTTAGCTGTGATCCACCCATATAGGGCTTTTTCTGTCGGCCAAAACCCTATAAATTTCCCAATGTGGGCATGATCCCTCATGTACTGGATTCCTTCATCGATCTTCTGTCCTGGTAGCTCTATTCTTGGCCTCTCTGTTGCGATTGGTTTGCATATGTTTGAAATGACCTTGGGTTTTTCCGCCGACTTGTCATTTCTTCCTGGCCCGTCTTCCCTTTTTTCCGTCTACTTATTGGTTGTTTTGCACGCATTTTGCTGTAGGGTTTCATTGTTGAGCGCCTCCTCATCTACAAAACCAAAGACAATAGGCTGCTTGTGCCCTGGCGGCACTGCATTTGCAGATGGGGAGGGCATTGATGCCCTCGCCTGGGGGTTGTCCATTAGCTCTACGGATATGCCTCGTACTGCTTGATGTATTAGGTTGAAGTTAGGTCCTGGATGCCTACTGTGCCTGAACCTTCTGCTCCGTTACAGAGGATGGTCAGAACCCTAGCTGCTCTCAGACCTCCCTCGTCTAAGTTCCTAAATATTAAATCTATTGAAAATATCCCGTCAACATGAATTTTAATTGTATGTTCAAAAATATTTGAAAGACATTTTTTTTAGATCTCCATACTTGTGATTAATTAAAGAAATAGGTATGTTATAAATATTTTGTAATTGAGATTTAATGTGTCATTTTAAAAGATAAATTTTTATTTTCCATCTTCTTAAAATGGAAAAGACAAAAACTTCTTTCATTTCACAATAATTTAGGAGTTTTCCAACACCTTGTTCCATTATAGAGGTGGTTAGTGAGAGTTTATTTTTATGCTAGCAATGTTAATTTTCTTATTTGTTGTTGTTATAATAGCTTTTTTCTTCTATATTAGGGTTAATGGACCTCCTTAGAGTAACTTAATTTTCTCTTTTCCTCTAACTCTTTATCTCACTAGAATTTTCACTTTAATTTATATGTAATAGTACATTTAATAGTTTCTACGTTTTGCAAGTGATCCCTTCTTCTAATTTCCAATGTTTATATCTTCATTGATAAGAAACAAGATTAGATATATATGATAGGTGGATGTTCACCACTAACCTACCACCTGGAAAACCAAACCAATGAATGAACAATAACCCATCAACGCCATGTCATTTCAAAATAAAAAGATATAATCCATGTTATAGTTTTTACAAGTTATCTTGGGCCTAAGAGAATTGTCCCAAAGCCAAAAATTTTTGCTTAGATCAAGTAAAAAACCAAAAAAAGAGAAACATAAATATTAAACTAAGGGGAAGGCAATGCTTCCACCTCAATGAGATTAGTTTCCACCATGATGTTATTATTCAGGGCTAGCCTAAGAGTCAAACCTATTTCAATGTGAGTGATTTGTACCTCTTTGTCGATCAATTGGAGCTGAATTTCTTCAGTCACCAATAGAATTATATCCCATGCCACATTATGATCTAACAAGACTCTACCAAGTAGTGTCCTTAGGTGCGAGTATAAATAAATTTTACAAAAATACTAATTTTGTTTGACTCGCATGTGCCTTGTGTCTAGCACCTAAGCAATGAGTTCCTCCATCACCTTTGTGTTTGAATGCTATTAGCATTCAAACTACACACATATCATTTGTCTACTAGCTCTTGGATCACTTTTGATGGTGTTTGATCATGGTAGACCCGAGAAAAAAAATCAACATGAAAACAAGCCCATGCAGTACCTGATGAGCCATGACCTCCACCACCGTGCATGCATCTCACACATTAGTGCATCAATGTAGTATAAGGGAGGAAAATAATGTTAGAATAAGAGACCAGGTTATTGAGGGGTTGACGAAGTACAACTAGGAAAATAATTTAAGACCCTTGGTGTAAAGCATCAAGCTCATTATCTCTATTCGAAGGCCCTAGATCCATGCATTAAACAAATTGAGAACATAGACAATGAACAAAAATCCTGAGGGAAGGTTGCAAAAAAAGGATTATTGCTAAGAAAATCCAACACGAGAATGGGAAAAATCTAAGCAAGGAATAGAGAAAGTGGGAGGAGAAAAGCTCAGAGAGTGGTGAGAAATTCAAAGTGATTGAGATGAGTAATGATTGTGCCTCCATATTTTTTGGAATAATGGGAGGTAGTGGAGTACATTAAAATATAGATCATGCAAGAATAGAAATGAATGATATCCAACAATTGGTCGACCACATCTGCTATAATAACTACTTATGGAGATGAAAATCAAGATGCTTGCAACCTTCGTCACTTCAATGGTCACCCCCATTAAGGATATATTCCCCAGCGATTTAGCCAAGACATATCATATTTATTCTTAAACCTATCAAGTTCAATGTGTCATTAACTAGAGTTCAAAACAATATTAAGAAGCATATTTCCTTTCATGTTAGTTGTTTTGTATTTGTACATCATGTAACTAATCACAAGAAGGATACGACAGGATGTAATGCTTTTAATTTTAAGGTTATAAGTTATAAAATACTTTGGATTTGCTTGAAATTTCTCCATAATTATATAGAGATGTTGCAACCCCAAAATTTACATCCATATAAGATAACAAGAATGAAGAGAACCTCAAAGAAGAGTTTATTTTTCCTTATACCAAAGATAAATTGATTTGTAATTATTTTCAACACTAGAATATGATTTCCACCCTCCATTAATCTTTTTCTCAATATTATAATTCTATTATGGCTTGTGATGAAGGTTACCTATGAAAATTTTGGATGAAGTTCCTTCCAATTATTTTAAGGTTCTATTTTCATGTACTCAAAATTAGCATAAGTGATCTTTGTGGATTTGATAATCATAAGCCTTTCTTTTGATATCATCTACCGCCGTACTTATGCTAAAATAGATATCCATGAAAATTCTTAGTTTCTTGTTAAAATAAGGGGGGACACTTTGACATAAGATAATATCAATAATATAAAGAAGAAGGATGATTACTATACTAGATAAGGTAGTGTTAATACAATTCATCTTTTTCCAAACACGCGTCTAACTTGGCATTGTAAATGCCAAAAGGGGTACGAGATAGGGGACATCCTTGGTTAACTCTTATATTACAATTAATTTCTTGTGACCAACCACTAGTGTTCTTAAAGATAATAATAACATTCTCATACAACCTTATCATAATAATTCTCCACTCAAATTAAGCTTGTAAATCTTCTAATCTATTCCAAACGTTGATTCTAGGCACCATGTCAAACTTTTTCCAACTATCAACTAAGAGACACATGGGGTTGATTTTTATCATGAAATTCCTTTCTGATTATCCTAAACACAACTAGATAGTCCATAACGGAATGCTAATTTCTAAAACTAACCTAGACTTTAATCCCTTTTTCTTAACTTTCTAACAATATGTTAATCTTCTTTTGCAAATTAATTCCATATATCTTAACTATAATAATAATCTTACTAAGAATTTTTTTTTTAACCCTTAGAAAATAGAATAATAAAGCCCTAAATCTATAGTTTAGAGAAGCCATAATTAATTTACTGAAATTCAAGAGGATAGATAAAGAAATGTCCTCAATTTTCAAGATTCTAACTTCTATGTCTTTCAAAACCAAAATCCTTTTTTTATATAATAAAATTTAAAAGTTGTATCATATTAAGAGATACATAAAACTTCTTCCAATTTTTCAAATAAGTCGTATTATTTTTTCTTCCATCATTTATATATATATCTATATATATATATATATATATAATATATAAAAGAATTATTTATAATAAATATTATATGGAAGACTATAATAATTAATTTAAGTAAGAATTAATAGTTAAAAATAATAATAATAATAACATTATAATTTTTTGGATTATAATCTTATGAAAAGTTATTCGGTTAAGAAGCTTATTCTATAGTCCAATATAAGGGTGATGTGTAATTTCATGTGTGTTCAACGTGGAGTTAACAAGTGTCCCTTTCAAAATAAAAATAAATTATTCTCTAAACATGAAAAGCAATGTCTACTAGAATAAAAATAAAAAAAGAATGTATTGTGCACGTTTAGTTATTTGTCTATATGATAGATAATATATATAATTTCATCTAAAGTGATTAGGAAAAAAAAGAAAATTGAGTAAGATGTTTAAACCTTTTAATTTTCAAAAATATTTCAATACAAAATTTAAATAAACTATTTGAAAATCTATGTTTACTAATTTATGTCGATATCGACTTTATATATGTGTGGGTTATTTATAAAATAATTTAATACCAATTAATATTGATGTATACCTAAAAACAGGTTAATAACAAAATAAATATTTTAGTGTGCCCTCATAAATGTGTCTATGCACATGTTATGTAAAATATTTTAATATGAACTATGTTTTAAAATATACATGTGTGTGTGTGTGTGTGTTATTGGGAAAAAAAAAATTATGGATAAAACATTTGAAGTGGCTCAATATTTTACAATTTACTTATTTTTTAGGTATATGTTTTTGGTTGAAATCCAACAAAGATTTTTGGATTTGCAAATTTAAGTTATATACTCTATATAGCATTCAAAAATACATTTTAAACAATGAAAACTTATACATTGTTTATATACTCTAAAAATAGTTTACACATGAAGAAATTTAATTCCTCTCATATATATTAATATGTGCTTAAGATGGATCTATACTTCTAATATAAAAATATACCAAAAATAGTATCATATATATTACAAAGACCAAATTACACTTCAAAACAAATTTCACAAATAAAAAAATAATGATTACTTGATTATAAGAACAAAATTACCATATACTTATATATCTTTTTTAATTATAAGATATATTTTTGTATCATTAAAAAAAGTTATATAAATTTAAATTAAAAAATAAAATGGATCATTTATTGTCAAATTTATAATATGTAAAATTATTAAATACGAAGTCTTTTATGTAAATTCTACCTTCAAACTCCATACACCTTATAATCTACTCCATCAATAATCGATTCTCTAATTACGCCTTATATATAAACATGTGCTATACATCTACATTTCAAATCCATTCATTGATGCCATTCTTATTTTGAATGGAACAACTTATTGAAAAAAAATCATATATAAATATATGTTTAAAATTAAATATTTAAACTAATTATACTTTTTAGGTTGCCTAATCATAAAAATCATAAAAATAAAATAATCATAATCATGTGAACCAGTTCTATGAGCAAATTCATATTTCATATTATTGTTTCCAAATCTATGTGCTCGTCTGTTCCAAATCTATGTAATCGCCGCGAAAATAATATTACTGGTAATGAAAAAAAAAATTATAAATACGCATAATGTACACGTCATGTGTTTAAGGTGCGAAGCATTCTTTTAATTAATAAACCATGTTTAAAATAATGATTTGAAGTCAATTCTTATATTTCTGTGTTTTTAGTTCCCGATTTCATCGTTTGGGGTTTGGCATGTTTATTTCATTCTTATATGTGCTTTTTAGATAAATTCATATGTTTCAGGTGGTCTTGGTATAAATTTGTAATGGAAATAGGTTTATTTTAAAATTATTTTAAAAGTTTAAATTTATAATAATATATTTTAAATTAATTTATATATTTAAATCTATAATTTTAAATTTATATCTATATATATATGAATTTATTTGAAGTGGTGGCAATAAAAATATGTTATTTCACTTTAAAAATTTAAGTTGTTTAATGGTTGGGAAAATTAGTATATGTATTTTTCCAAGTTTTAATTGAAAATATAATAAAATATTATGATAGAATATTAAACGATTATTTTTAGTTTAATAAATAGGTATGAAAAATAACACATATAGAGAGGGGAGTTGTATATGTTTCCAATTTTATTAACAATAAGTATGTGGATTGTTTTGTTGATTTTTTTATTAAATTAATGCATTCTATATCACCAATTTAGTTTATGCACATGTATGATGGCATACAAAACATATGTGATAAATGGGTCAATGCATGAAGTTGGTAGATTTTTTAGACGCAATCCAATATCTAAGGAACTTACTCATATTATGATAATATAAAGCGCAAATGCAATTACTCAACCTTGGTTTAAGGAGGTATAAGCTTACTAGCTTAATTGATAGGTGAACTAGCTAAAAGGACTATATTGGTGCTTCTATAAGCCATGAATACACATGTAATAGGAAAAACATAAGGAAAATAGTTATTTTCATAATGTGCATTCTTGACATATATAAACATGGTGGCATTCATAATAACTCTAGTTTGAGATCGTTATGTGAGTGATGAAAGAAAATGACTGCTTTTGGTTCAATCATTATAGACTTAGCTCATAATCACATCTATCACTCATAAACTACAATGGGGGGAAGTATATTATCAAAAAACACTACTACATGGAAATTTTCGTACTTTATAGAATGTGATGGGTGTGATTTTAATTGTTTGTCCACCATAAACTAAGGAGATCACCCCTAATATCTTTTTCTAAGCTTTATGGCCATGCATGGGGTCCACGCCATGAGAGAGGGGCTATAGAGTGAATCTTTATCCTAATAGTGTGATATGGGAAACAACTAACACACCATGGATGGGTTTTATGTCTCAATCTATGTAATACAAACTAGGAATATATGTCTTTACTGTTTCTTTTAGACCACATAAGCCCTACACAATGCCTCACGCCACCATAAAACCCTTATAGAGATAATCTTTCCATTGTGATTAGGATATAATAGAACTTCTATTAACCATAAATATGATTGTGAACCAACACAAAAATATTATAGAGGTAATTTGTACCATATGTGTTGGAGAGGGAACAATTTTAACATTTTTAAGATTAGAGATTGGTCTCATTCTCTAGATCATGTTTCAAAAATAAAACAAAAAAAATTAGTCCCTTGTATTTACTTTTAGGTTCCATGTTCCATGCAATATACCTAGATAATTTGAAAGGACATATACATGGAATATTTGGCTTCCAAGTGAGATATGAAAATTATTATAATAGTTGGTGGTCCATGCATAAGTGTTGACTCTAAATGTATGGTTTGATGTTGTAAAAGTAGGCACTTGGGTTCAAATAATTGATTCTAGGGATCATAACATGCATAAGACCCAAAACTAACACATTGCAAAAAGGTCCTATAAAATGAACTATTGGCCTACAAGTTTGAGTTGTGAATAATTTTGATGTTTGGCATAACATTGATGGCTCACATAGGAGGTAATTTTTTTAAATATGATAAATAGGGACTTAGATCATAAATATAGGTAATAGATCTTTGGTCCCAAGGCATTTTTAATATACATAAAATAATGACATAAGCCCTAATAATTTCTTCTATGATTTACAAGCCATGGATAAGGCCTTGAATCCTTATAGCATTTATAAAGATGTAACCTTTGGCATCCAATTAGGATATTAGTAGGAGATCTAAATTTTGTGTATCACGGATCATTCTTGTGGAATAGGCCATTGTAAATACATGGGCTATAAGACTTCCCATTAAGGTTTCACAATCATCACTCATATAGAATACACTAGATTCCCTAAATGCATTGTAATTGGAATCATTTTCTTATAAGTTGTATACCTACACAATTTTGATACTTAATGGAAATGTATGAGTCTTAAGGCCTCATATTATTTTTCAATGTCAAGTACCAAGGACTTGGGCTTGAAAAATTTATTATATATATCACAAATTATTCACAAAATCTTAAAACATATCTATTTACTTGATGAGAAATAGGACCTCGAGATTTTTTATTGAAAACACCAAAATTTTCCTCATAATAAAAAATATGTGCTCCTACAATCATGCGTCATTTCTTTTTAGGGTGAAAATTACAACCCTTTGCAACCATTGCATTTAATCCCCATAATGTTGTGAACAAAAACCTTAAAAAAATTAACCTCGGTATCAAAACATAGTGCATCTAGTAGCACACCCTTTTGTTGGGATAGGGTCCCTAGGGTCAAGTTTTGTTAGTTTAATCATTTTTTTAGTAGTATTTTGTAAAGAATGTAAAGAATCCAAGAAATGTGGAAGCGAAGAGCGCAGTTAAGTATAAGTCAAGGGGGAATTATCTCCTTGTATGGGTAGTAGAGAAGATGGTTTTGAGACTCACCCATGGGCCACGGGCCATGGTATTCTATTGAAAAGGTTATAAATATTTGAGTCATAGCGAGTCTAGATGAATATAATTGTGGAAAAAGATCTATGGAAATGGCAAGGTGCTAAGACAGGAAAGGTTTGTTTCATGTACTTAGGGGAAAGGGGAAGGTTCCCGTAGCTAAGTGCATAGAGACCTTCGCAAGTCTGCGACTAAGTGCGCGAGCCCCTGCAATTGGGTGTGTAGGGTAAAAGAGTTTGTAATTTGAATGTTGAATCTAATAAAGACTATTTTGGGTTATGTTGAATGCATTTGTGCCTTGTTCTTCAATTATACTTAAGCTAATGTATCTTTTCTCTATAAGTTGTTTCTATGAATCGAAGTATATTCTCTACGCGAATCTGTTGGATCTTGAATACTGTTGAGATTTTCTGTTTTGCATAAGATAGGCAAAATCTCAGTTGATGACAACAATAGGAATCAGTTCCTAGATTAGCTCCAGGTTGTTGGGAGATGATTAATGCCTCCTATATTTGATGTGAGTGAGTTAATGAGGTTGTTAGATTCACTTTGCTATATAACAGGCAACCATTCGGATGTTTGCTATCAGGGTGAGAGTTTTGAGAGGATTTTATTATGTAATCTCCTATTTTGATTAATAAATTGTTGATGCCTATGTTGTGTGGACGTAGCCTAGATTGGTTGGGTGAACCACGTTAATTCCTGTGTCTTGATGTGCTTGACTTATCTGTTGTGTTATTTTGTTTAAATTCAGTTGTGCATCTGATCTCCAACAAGTGGTATCAGAGCAGTTGGAGGCGAGTTGGATTTGCGTACTGGAGGTGGAGCGCAAAGGCGAGGAGGTGATGGTGCTGAAAGGATTCTCTGCGTGTGTGGTGGAGCATTTGCTGGCAACGTGCGTGACTGGAGAGTGCGTGTCAGTGATCATTTGCTAGCTGTGTGCGCTACTCGGATTGTCTTGCGGATGTTGTTCATAGAAATTGAGAGCGTAAGAACGAAACCCTGATATTTTCATTCCAATGTAACGCAATTTTATTTGACGCAAATCAGAGTTATTTTAAGGACACATATCAAAGTTATTGGCACGCAAATGTTTCAGAAGAAGAAAAATATATAGCCAATCTGGTACCACACATAGCCGCAGACTGCAGGGCCACAAGGCCAAGGGCTTCAGGCCTCATTCTGACAGCAAACCAATTGGATAGGTGGGTTTGGGAACTGTTGGAGATAGCGGAAGGAGGCTGCAAGAGATGGGCGAGACGTGCTACGTTCGACACTTATGGGAGATCCAACTTGAAGCATACACGAATGTCTGAAGCTGGATACATGTTAACTCCTGTCCACCTGCGTGGAGAACACTGAGTTTGCTGGTGGTGCGTTGCCTGTGGAGCGCGTGAAGAAGTAAAGTGGCTGACCAAGTGTTGCATAATGCTACGTGGTGGAACATCTATAACCTGGTGTGTTGTTAATTGCTGCCCGGTGCGTTGAAACGGATCACCTACCTGCGTTGTTTAATTGCTGCGTTGTTAATTATTTCTGGTGCGTGCTGGTCTCTCTTCTCCGATATGTGTTTCTCGTGTACCTATGACCATCACTTCCATATGCATCATGTAGGTTATGAGGTATCTTCATAGTAGAGTGTGATGGTTATGGTGCACTTTATCACAATATTCAATGATGTGTGGATTATTCATTGTTCATGGCACCGTTATGAAATGTGTCACTGATGAATACTATCCAGAAGCAGGCAATTTTTTTTTTTAAATATTTGGGCGGTGGTCTTTAAATATTTGTAATTTGCACAGTAAACAAACAAACAAAAAGTTTTTTTTTGTAAAAGCAAAGGCATATAAGGCATAGCCAGTTTTTTTAATTGCTAGTATTTAAAAGTTGGGTTTTGGAGATTATTGTGTTTTTTGCTGATATAAGATGGAAAAAACTCAGAGTGCCCGGTTTGAAATTAAGATGTTTAATGGTAAAAATAATTTTGAGATCTGGAAGGTGAAAATGCATGACTTGCTTGTCCAACAAGGCGTGGTAAAGGCATTAATGGGTAAATCCAAACAACCTTACAACATCACAGACGATGAGTGGGATGAGATGGACGAAAGAGCAGTTAGTGCTATTCGATTATGCCTGGCGGACGATGTCCTGTTTAATATCGTATCAGAGGTAATAGCTGCTGGTTTGTGGACGAAACTGGAGAAACTGTACATGACCAAATCCTTAACCAATAGGATTCTCCTGAAGCGACAGTTGTACAGTTTACGAATGAAGGAAGGTACATCGATTGCTGATCATTTAAATGCTTTTAATACTCTTCTTGTGCAATTACAAAGTATAGAAGTAAAAAATTCCATCCGAGGATAAAGCTATTACTTTATTGTGCTCGTTGCCCGAATCATGGGATCATTTTGTTACTTCTATAAGTCTTAGTTCATCAGAAACTATTGAGTTTGATGATGTAGTTACATCCTTATTATCGAAAGAAACAAGGAGGAAGTCGCATTCCGAAACCTCTACATCAGAAGCTATGATGGTTAGAGGTCGTTCGAAAGAAAGATGCCCCAGAAAGCCGAGCGACTCATGTTCAAATTCAAAAGGGAAGAAGAGCAAGCTAAAGTGTTGGTTTTGTGGCAAATCAGGGCATTTAAAGAAGGACTGCTGGAAGCGTCAGCAGCAAACTTCAAAAGTAGAGTCTTCGACAGAGAAGAAGGAGGCGAATACGACAGATACAGGTTCGACATCTGGTTCAGGTATGAGTGATGAAGTATTATCAGTTAATGTGTCAAATCATGGTCAACATTGGTTGTTAGATTCCGGGGCATCAAACCACATGTGTATCCATAAAGAATGGTTTAAGGAATATAAATCAATTAATGATGGAGTTGTGTACATGGGTAATGATGTAACATGTAATATTGTTGGGATTGGGAGCATACAACTAAAAATGTTTGATGGGACAACTAGAATATTAACTGATGTGAGGCATGTACCAGATTTAAGGAAAAACTTGATTTCATTAGGCGCACTTGATTCAAATGGATATAAAACTGTAATTCAAGGTGGAGTAATGAAAATTTACAAAGGCATTTTACTAGTTATGAAAGCTAAGAAAGTAGGAAATCTATTTCAGTTAGAAGGAGGTACAGGGTCAGCTTTTGTGTCTACTGTGTCTGAACATGACAGTAGTTCCATTCACTTATGGCATCAAATATTGGGGCATATGAGTGAAAGAGGGTTGAAAATTTTGGCTGATCGAAAGTTACTTCCAAATCTAAAATCTGGAAAGTTAGATTTCTGTAAGCATTGTCTGTTTGGAAACAAAGTAAACAAAAGTTTAAAACAGGCAAACATACTAGTAAAGGCATACTTGATTATATCCATTCAGATGTTTGGGGACCAGCCCCTACAACTTCATATGGTGGTTCGTCTTATTTTGTATCATTCATTGATGACTTTTCTAGGAAGGTTTGGGTCTACATATTGAAAA
>APFE030130627.1:59864-73195 GCA_000404065.3 Pinus taeda
AAAAAAAAAAAAACAAGTTGAAAATTAGTGCTACCAATAACATCTATTTTTTTTTGGGTGAGGGATAGGGGGTTACAATCGCAATTTTTTTAAATCATGGTTTTGAAAAATAGTGTCAATGCATCCAAAACCTTAAAATCAATCTCTAAATTCAAAAATGATGCTACTGATGGAATCACTTTTTTGTGGGTTGAATTTACAACTTGTTTGAAACCATGGCCTTAATAAATGAAACCATTGGAATAAAAAAACTTTAAATTGACCATTAAATTGAAAAGTGATGAAATTAATAGTATCCCTTTTTTTCAAGGTTAAAATTACATCTTGCTTGAAACCATGAACTTAACAACTTATACCATTGCAACTAAAATATTCAAAATAATCCTTGGATTGAAAAGAAGTATTATCAATAGTGTCCCTTTCTTTAGGGATTACAATTATAACATTTTTAAAGTCATAATTTATAAATAAACATTGTTTTAAATGAGATGATAAAAAAGGAACATAAATAAATAAATAAGGAAATAAATTAAAAATGAAAACTCCAAATTAAAAACTTTTGGAAACATAATTCTTAGGGATCATGTAAATTTGTATTTTTCACTTGTGAGGAAGGTGAAAAGATACAAGTTAATGTGAAGAGTCATGAAGATATGAGAGGCCTCTTGTAAGATGAAACCAATAGTCATAAGAAATTGTACTTATGTGTATCATATGAATCAATAAAATATATCATGCTTATCAGTACTTTTCTTCCATTTTCCTCGGTCTAGCAATGACATTAAAGCCATAGTGTGTGGTCCCTTATTATTCTCAAATGTTTCTCCTTATGTAGCCTACATCCTCTCTCCTATCAAGTAAAGCCTCTCCAAGCTCTATGCATCTATCTTGCATGCCTAGTCTACTCCCACTCCTATTCTTCTACATTGTGTTTTATCTCTTTATGAATTACTAAAGCTATATCTCCATAGTTTTCCCATTATTCTCATCTTTCTCACCAACCTACAAAGCTAGAGGATATTTAATACAAAATTCATCCCATCCATTGCTTGGCTCAACAAATTTGCAGTAGCCAGTGGAAAGGGATTCCAAACACCATTTTAATAGGGAGTTGAGAAGCATTTAATGAGATGGTGCCTCTTCGCACTTCCTAATTTGTTTCTCTCTTTTGTTGTGTAATTTATCTCTAAAATAGTTGACATTTATAGGAATTACACATTGTTTTTTGACTCTAAGAGCCACTTTCTTGCGTAATTTTTTATCTGTGAGATCTATCAATATTTACTCTTGTAGTCATAGATTAGACTTCATATTCCTCCAAAATTTTCATTTTCTATTTCCCATATCCTTTCACATGGAAATTATCCTCACTTCTCTATCATAACTCTAATACATCCTCCACAAGCTTCTAGGGCATCAACAATGTCATGAGGGATTCGTTTGTCAAAAGTGTCCACATCTTTGACATGCATGATTGGCATGCATATTTGAATATTATCTAACACCAACTTGACTTCAGTAATTATTGAATAATCGATATCTACATTTATGCTTATAGTTCATGTCATATGATTGCTATATATAAGCCAAATATCATTAGAAGGTTCTTTAGTAGTATTACATGTATGACCCAACTTATTACAATAAGACCACTTAACTTTTAATTTGTCACACCTCTAACTTGACTATGAAATTTTTATATTGCTTCCCTTTGAACTAGGAGGATTTTGATCTAATCCCCATTCTTATTCTGAACCATATCTTTGATTGTTTCTTTTGTTTCTCCTACCTCTACCTATTGATCTTGATCCCCCACTACCACTTGAGATAGAAACTTGTGATTTGAATGTGTTTTCCAAAGATTCATCATTCTTTGTTTGTTAAGATTCATGGAATAGAAAGGTTCCCAACAACTCACATACTGATAGTTATGGTAAGTCTTTTTACAATTCAATGGCTAGAACCACTACAAAAAACTTCTTAGGAAAGATGTTGAGAACCTTATCCAACACTTTATGATCTGAAAGTCCTTCACCATTCATCCTTAGTTGATTGAAAATGTTTATGAATTAGGTCACGTACTAGTCTACAGACTCTAACTCCTTCATCTTCAAATTCTCAAAATTCATCCTCAACATCTGCAACTTAACTATCTTCATCTTCATGATTCCCTAATAATTACTCTATAAGATGTCCCATGTTTCCTTGAAGAACTTTTTTGTTGAGATCTTGGGAAATAGTCTCATAAAAGCCATTTGGGGTGGTAAGAAGTTCTTTTGCATCCTTATTTTAGTTTTCTCTAAGTTAATCTTTATTTGCATTCTTCAAAGCTTGTTAAACAACCTCATTAGTTGGATTTATATAGCCATGGACTAGAAGATTCCACTATCCTAGGAAAGTAACAAGATCTTTATCTTAATCACCTGAAATTCATAATTGTTTTCTTGTAAGAACTTGAATATTTAGTTGGAAAAAATTCCCAATTAAAGCCATATCTCTTTTAATTTCCCAAATACCTTCTCTTTATAAAAGTAAAATAAGACCAAAACCCTTTTAATATTTTTAAATAAAAAACCTTTCCCTTTACAATTTCAATTCTATAAAAAAAAAATCATATTTAATTCAAATTTTTATGTTTTCCACTCAAGTTTGACTTTCATGCTTACCTTTAACACTATCTTAAGAAAAAATTGACTCCACCTAAGTGAATTGTTGCAACAAATAATAATTTTGAAATTATTTTATTCAACCTTATAGTAATTGATACTTGCCAATGATGATGGTGGCTCACGGTAGTGGCTAAGTCATGATGATGGCTCATGACAACAACTAGGAATACAAAAGGGTGTAAAATTCATGGAGACAATGATCACAACAAACCCTTAGTGAGTATCGTTGACATAATAGGTGACTACAACAAATGCTCAAGGAGTCGTGTTGACACAAGGGATGCCTGTAGAAAACTCTCAACTAGCAATTTTGACACAATGGCTCTACAAACAACAAATACTACTCCCCTCAACAATAGATTAGTTGATTACTCTAATTCCCATTGAATCTTCCATTTTTGGCACACTTGTTTCCTTTAGCATTGTTACCAATATGAAGGACAAAGGGGGAAACTAGACTACTATAATAGTTAAACACTCATAACATTATCGCACAATAAAATATAATAAAGATATGGATCTCTAACTTGAATTAGTTGAATTTATTGAGGACACACAATTAAAATGACCCAAAAAATCATGGAAAATTCCTTAGAAAGATCTTTAAAATACTAATAATGGATATGCTAATTTTGTTGGGAGTTGAGCTTGATTATCTTCTGTATTCAAAGGTTTCAGTCGGATGTATACCCTAGGAAGTTTGTACAGCCCTCCACGCAGGGGGGAATTGTCCCCCCCGCGGGGGTCTGGGGGGACTAATCCCCCTTGGCTAGGGGGTTTGAGGGCTAGCAGTCCCCCAACAGGGGTTTGGGGGCAGCACCCCATAAGCTAAAAATAGATGTAAAATTGCCTTGTAAAAGTCTAGTAATTTCTAGTCAATCTGGGTCATTCATTAGGCAGATGATCTAATGGTAGAAGTTATGTTTAATTTAGGGTTTTTTTCCCTAGAAGGCAACCCCTCACTATATGAGGTAATTGTATTGCGTCTATGCAGATCTGTATTCTGAGTGAGGAAGAGAGAGGAGATTGAGAGGGAAGAGGGAGTTACAGCGGATCTGTTGTAGGTTGTATCTCTTTAGTTTGTTGGATAATATATAAAGAAGGATTGGTTGTTTCTCCGTGGACATAGCCCAAACTAGGTGAACCACGTATATCTGTGTCTCTCTTGTTTTATGTGTTTTTTGTGTTTATATTTCTGCAATATTTGATGTGTTTCATTGCTCTGTAATATATAATTTTCTAACAAATTTTAGCTCACACATGCATGGCTTATTGTTCCTAAATTTAGACTCTATGTAAACTACTAGAAACTATGAGCTAACTAGGAGTAATTATGTCTAACATGTTGAGGAGATTGTTGATTTGTATCAGCTACAACATTTTCTCCATCCCCCAAATTCTTGATTCCCAGGTGGCCATATTTTATGGGGATCTATGGTTCCTTCTGAGCTTTAGGTGGAGTTGATGAAATTTTTGTGTGTGGAATACCATGGTGATATGTGTCAAGAAGTGGAATCAATAGGGAAAACTTACACATGGAAGTGCACATTTTCCTTTGTGAGGTCATTGGTTTTGAAATGTGTAATTCTATTGGAATTTCTTGGCATGATTTCCCTATAAGCATGTCATGGTACTCTTTATCAGAGAAATAATAGCCAAGTTGCTTAGATAACCACCCAATGCTTGTTCCCATTTGGATGCACTCTTTTGACATTTTATGTATATAAGCTTTTCTTCTTTGCTGGAATATATTTTAGTGCAATTTTTTTTCATAGTAGATTTGTTTATATATTATTGATTGTTATTCTTGTGGAAACATGGCTTATACGAGGCAGACAACTCAAAATTCTATTGAAGGAAAGGCATCAAGGTATTTTGTAAGCATATTAATTTCACTTTGTGGTTGGACATTTGGATCACCTTATAGCATATCGTGGCATTGGTGCTATCCATTTGGACATATGGCCATGTTGTAGAGAAAACAACAATGCCTTTATTAGAGTTATCCATTGAGGCACCCAAAGACCCAATTTGAGAATTTGAAGTCTTGCATCCTTTTGTTGAAGCTACACATAAGGGTCCCCTATAGGATGTTCGAAGAAATCTAATTATATTTCCTTATGCATGGTTGTTGTCTATGTAAATCCTCTCTGTGGGCAAAGACAATCCCTCTAGCCCAATGGGTGGGACTAGCAACCAATGTGACAATCTACGAGACACTTTCCTAAATTACAATAGAAACGAGAGAAGAGGAAGGATACCTACCTCGTTCTGATGCTATAATGAACTCCCTTGTTGGAGATCATGATCAATTGCTCCTCAGGTTCAGTCCTTACTGCTCACAACATTTGAATACCTGCACAAGAAACCAAAGACACAACAAATCATACAAGTGCAACAAGCATAATCGAATGTAATCCACTTAACAAATCAAGGAGAATTAAGATAAATGATGCATTGAAACAATCATTTATGGAAAGTGAACCAACAATTGTATAATTAATAAATGAAAGAGGAAGAATACAACCTAGGCCTTGATTATTATTAAGCCCTCCTTGAGTGAATGTCCAAGTCCAAGCTCAAGCCCTCTAAGCACTCCTTCTCCGAGCAAAAATGAATAGCATGTAGGCACTATCTCAGCATAAGAGTGAAAATAATCAGTGGCCAACCATTTGGGAATGGAAGAGGATGAATATATAGGCAGGGAGAGGGAGTTAGGATCTCACCAAAGATAGGGGAAGGTCCTCATCTCAAGGAGGAAGCTCATAGGGATAAGATCAAAGGGTAGTATTGGGAGAATTCGACCACATCCACAATGAAAAACATCCAGCTCATCTTTCTAGAAGCCTTTAGATCATGAAGCTTCTTGTCCTCTTTGGGAAAACTTGCCTTTTAGGGATCAGGAACGAGTATCCAGGCAAAATCTGCGCTGGTAGCATGAGGTTCATATGGTGCAACCTACCAGGAGCATGAGTGGGCAGTGTCACTATCACACTGACCCCGAAATTAGGGTTTTGAGCTCATTTTATCAAGAAAGGCTCAAGGCACTCTATCCCAACTAGATCAAAGTACGAATTCTAACATGCAAATGAATGTGTCAAATTTGGACATGCTAGAAAACCACCTGATTACTGGCCAATGATCTAAACCATTAACATGCACAAGAGAAACCACCAATAATAGAAATGCCTCTCAAGTATGACAATACAATCCGTGCATGTGAAAATGAAGTTGAAGTAGAACACTTGTGGAATCATCTGATTAAAAGCCAATGATGAAAACCTATCATCAAATGTGAAGAACTTGCCATTAAGGCATGCAAGATCTAATGTACAGAAAGGGAGTTTCTAAGTCATCTTCAAAGATAATGAGCTAAAGTCGACAGGAAATGATCCATCAAAGGAGGGATAAAAATATTCCCTCATAATCAACACAAAACAAGGAATAAAATGGAATAAACGAGTATGATCTAGGACTGTGGAAAAATTTAGACAATGACTTATCTTGAACATATCAGCGACATGACTCTAGAGTTTGGCAACATTTGACTCAACATAAGACCAAGGGTCATGACAACGAAGTGGAATAGTCAGATGAGAGGATAAATGGATCACCCAAACCCAGAAGCAGAAGTGATTGAGTGAGGATATCCCAAACCTGACACAAGAAATAGATGAGTGTCATGTTCAAGACCGACATGTTGTTGATACAAGAGACGTTTCACTTTCATGTTTTCCTCACTATTTCTAATGAGTACCTCTTTATTTTTACACAAGCTTGAAGACAATACCATATGCTTGTCATATAATTTCATCCTTTGGATGGATCGATCCTAGTAAGTTTTACAAGCCCTAGGAAGGAGAAACTCAACCTTGTCATGGGGACAAGTTCTACATCATTTAAGTTTTACGAGTCCAACAGAGGTGAAACTAGGCATGTTTTTCATGTTTAGATAGTTTGAAAAAGAATCGAAAAAGGAACCTCCGAAGGTCCCTTTTCGTAGATCGTCTCTTGAACCCGAAAAGGTTGAAACAAATATCCAAGAGAACCTCTTAGCCATGTTCGACTAAGGTATTCCTTTTTCGTACAATAGTCTATCTCAGTCCAAAAAAGGGTGAAACTTATACTTAGTAGATATATTTTCATTTACTTTTATTAGCTTGAAAAGGCAAGTGCTCAACAATATTTTCATATTTTTGGAGTCAGAAAAGAGCTGAAAGAGGACTCCACCCAGAGGAATCAATGGTATAAACGAATAGAAACTTGTTCCAGTAATGATGGAACTACTCAAAACACGTAAAGGTCAAGAGGTTGGCTAATAGTACCACTCATTACAGATGTTCCTCATGAAAGGGTAAAAAAACCAAGTGAAAGCATATGATCAGCTAAAGAGATGGTGATTATGGAATGAAAAAACCAAGGCTCATATGGAAAAATTCACCTGATAGAAAAGAAAATCATGACATGTAAAGTGGGAATGGTTTCATTTGTAAACAAGCTTGAAATATGGGAAGCTATGCTTGAGTATAATTGAAGATGGTTTCATTTTTCACAAGCTTGAAACATGAGAAAAAACTATGCTTGGATTTGATTTCTTTTTTACACAAGCTTGAAATGAAAAAAAACTATGCTTGAGATAAGTTTGCATGCCCCCATCATAATGACTCAATTCAAGACCTACATGCCCCCCAAAATTCATTTCATTCACCTAAGTAGACAACTCGTTACTAACAGGTGGATGGAATAAAGGTTGACTTATGAGATCAAGTGAAAGACTCGACTGGGATTTTATGAGATCTAATCAAAGACTCAAATTGGAAGGGGATTTGTTCCATATTTTAACATGCTTTACACAGGAAAAGAACCATGCTCATGACACCTTATTTCATTTTTTAACAAGGTTGAAATAGTAAAATAATTATCCTCGTGACACCTTGTTTCTTTTTTTAAAGAGGTTGACATGGTGAAAGAACTATCCTCATGGGAACCTATTTCATTTTTTAATGATATTGACATAGTAAAAGAACTATCGTCATGGTCCTTGTTTCATTTTGTATTGATTTTGACACAAGATAAGGAACTCTACTCCATAGGGACCTATTTCATTTTTTAACGAGGTTGACACAGTAAAACAACTATCCTCATAGGGACCCATTTCATTTTTTAACGATGTTAACATAGTGAAAGAATTATCCACATAGTCCTTGTTTTATTTTTAATGAGCTTGACACAAGATACGGAACTTTGCTCCATAGGGACCTATTTCGTTTTTCAATGAGGTTGACATAGTGAAAAAACTATCCTCATAGTCCTTGTTTCATTTTTTAACGAGCTTGACACACGACAAGGAAATCTTCTCCAAACCCTTGATCACAGACCGAAAGAGGCCATGACTTCCAAGGGTTTCTCATTGGATGGTAGAACAACACTCTAGAAGGGATACATGTCCAAGGATCCAAATGAGAAATTAGGCTCTAATGACCCCGGTACATAATGTACTACTTTACTGACTAGATCATCAGTAGATGTTTCATGGAACGGGTAGCTACATAATTAACCTGTGGTGGAGGTGATACCACTTTCATATAAGAACCATTTAGGGATGATGGTTGATGGGGATTTGATTCACGACCAACGAATGTAAGATGATAAATGATCAAAATTATTCCTTCATGTGGGAAACACATCGCTCGAAAGAGAGAGAAGAAATAATAGCTCCCATGGCATAAGCATAGCCATGGCCAAGGAGTTGATTAAAATCCAACGAGCCTTGGACAACCATCACATCTATATAGAAAATATTTCCTCCCAAAGAAATAGATAACTTAGGATCTACGTTATCCTAACAGTGCGCCCTTGTCTATGACGGTGATAGGTACGGTCATATGGTAAGCCTGTAACGTAATCTGGAAAGGCACATAAGATGGAAGATGATATCTTGCCATTCAACTCCAATCAAACGAAGTGACTAAACTACTCGGAGGGGGTGTCATAGGAATGTTAAAGTTGCACCCTTTCTCTATAGGAACACGAGAACTGCTCTTATGCACCTCGAGAATGCGAGGATTTCCCTCTAGTTCATTCAAAACTGAAGAAACCAGAAGAACCTGAGTTGTACGAGGTTCATTCTCTACCAGAAAGGTACAGTTAACTGAACATGGATCCAAGTCTATTTTTTTCTCAACCAATGGTTGGTCGAGAATGGATTCATGAGACTCACTTTCTGAGAGAGAGGTTGAGCAAAGATGGATTTTGATCAATCGCTTAATCAACTAGTGAAGGATCAGGGCAAAAATTCTAATAACCAACCGAAAAACAAGGCTCGGAAGCTATAAGGTTTTCCAACTCTTTGGAACCTTTATCCAAAAGAGGACAAAGGTGAATGGGATGATTACCTTCACACAACTTACAGGGAAATTTGAATTTTCCCTTTTTCCCATTGGCCTTATTAGTTGAAGGTTTATCACCAGCATGATCTCTAGAGGCTGATGACAAAGGTCGATGTGAACCTATGGACCACACTTCTAAGACCTTAGGAATACCAGGACAATTTCAAAGAAGGTGGTCACCCTTGCATAAAATGCAATGGAATTTTACTTTTCGGGGCTAGTTGTAATATTTTTCTACATTAGTGGCATCCATAACATAGTTGTCTGGTTGCCCCGTTTCTTCTTTTTCTTCTTCTTCTTTGTCCTGTTCTTCTTCCTCTTATCTTCCTGGCTACTAGAATCCAGATTTTCACCAGGCAAAGAGGAAGAACAAGGTGAAGAAATAGTTGAAGAAGGTGAGGGGTCAAATTTAGAATCAAAATGATGTTGATGTTGTTCAAGTGGAGGAGAACTCGGTCAAAAAGCAGTTTGGATACTCAGAATCACCGAGGCCGAAAATAAATAAACTAGCAGACTAATGGTCAATCTAGGAAGGGACAACATTTCCATATAGGGAGCACCAAAATTTCCAAAAGAAGGAAAAGGACTAGGATTCCTGTTAGGGGGCTTTCCTTGGTTGGTAGACTTGGGAAATGTGGCCATTGGTATCAACCTGAGATATACTAAGGAGTATTTCCACAAGATGGATGTTTTTCCTTTGGTCAATTAATTGATTTTAGAATTTAACAAAACAAAATAAAATAGGGGTAAGCTAGGAAATTGGGTTTGCCAAGTATCCGTGGACCGCAATATACACCTTAGTTGAAACCAAGGACTTAATGTGTGCTAGAAAATCTCCTTGAATGTTGTGTTTGGTGTATCATGTTTACAAGGCGGCTGACTCAGTTACCTGTGCCTAAAGGATAACAACCTAATGGGGTCTACCAATATATACTTGATGGTACAAGGAAAACAAGTTTGTGTTAGGATTGTCTAATGCATAACTGTTTGATGAGAGCGTTCAGATTACTATCCATACTAAAGTGCCTCCGATATACCCGAAAGTACTGGAGAACCTTCGATATACTTCTGTAATAGAACGGGATTTCACCCCTGGGATACAGTGTAGGAAGTTAACGACAGATGCTATCTTTAAAGATGTTGGAACACATCTCTAGCCTCGACCTTTAGATATTTGCGTTAGGTTGCAAATACTCCTTAGGTTAATTGAGGTAAATTTTAAGTTAATCTTGAATTAGGTTTCAATTTTATGGTGCAACGATGTTACCTAAATTCCTATGATGTAACTAAATGAGAAAAATGAAATCTTTTCATTCAAGAAAAACTAAACTAATGAGGGAAGAGAGACAACCAAACAATGCATCAATCAATAATAATTCATCAAAACATATCTCCCTAACTTTTTCAATGCAAGTTGCAAAAATGAAAACTACTCTTTCACTTTTACTAACAAATTCAATGCCTGAATGCAATCTTATGAGAAACAAAAATCACTTTTATTTCACTAATATTCACTAATATTTTTTTCTTTTTCTTTCACCTTGATTCAAAATTCAAACTAATGCATAAGCAAAGGAAAAATAGAATTCAAAAAAAACTAAAATGAAAATTCCATTCACTTTTTGGTTTCGAATACAAATCGTTTCAAAAATAATTAAATGAAGAAATCCTTTAACTTTTATTTTTGAAACAATGAAAACAAAACAAGCATTCACTTTCAGTTTCACCAAAGAAAACAACTGTAATCCACATTTGACAATGTAGCAAAATAAATTTTCAAAGCACCAATATGACTCAATACTAATGAAAACAACTTCAAAGATAGGACTGAAAGCAACTTGAAAATGGTGTCCTGGCCATATAAAAACTCCTAAATGGAGGCAATCAATCTCACAAAGGAAAGTCAAGTGATGAGTGAAGGGTGACCTTGACCTAGAAACCCCAAAAACCCTAGAAGACAAACTAGCTTCAATCACACATCAACAAGAACCAAGAGACAATTGCAACCACTAAAGGACACTAATCAAGATAAAAACACTATAATCACACTAGAAAAGCACTCACGGTGTTTGAAATCTACAAAAAATAAGAAGAAACCCTAATTATTTCTAGCCTCTGAGATCAACGCGCTTGTTAAAGGCAAAGCATTGAAGAAAGGCAGAGCAGTGCGAATGTAAATTCAAAAGAAACGCTGGCATCACTTCTATAAGACAAAAAGATGCATTGGGCAAGGAAAATAACGAAAAATTAAAAATCTTCAAAAATAAGGCTAGACTCAACACTCTCAAGGAAAAACCAGTGACTGTATAAACCTACAGTGATGCACACAAACCAAGAAATCGACAGTTTGTCAAACTCATCAGAGAATCAGATCAATGGAATGGATGGAAAGGTTATAGCTTCCCTAGAAGAGTTTCCATTTTGTTGTCTAGATAAATCCTCTTTGCGGACAAAGATGATCCCTCTAGCCCAATGAGTTGGATTGTAAACCAAAATGGCAATCTACGAGACAATTCCTAAATTACAATCGAAATGAGAAAAGAGGAAGGAGACCTACCTCATTCTGATGTTATAATGCACTCCCTTGTTGGATATCTTGATCACTTTCTCCTCAAGTTCAGTCCTTACTGCTCGTAGTGTTTGAGTACCTACACAAGAAGCGAAAGACACAACAAAGCATACAAGTGCAACAAGCATAATCAAATGTAATCCACTTAACAGATCAAGGAGCATTAAGATAAATGATGCATTGACACAAGAATTTATGCAAAGTGAACGAACAATTGTATATATTAATAAATGAAAGAGGAAGCATACAACCTAGGCCTTGACATTAGTAAGCTCTTCTTGAGTGAATATCCAAGTCCAAGCTCAAGCCCTCCAAGCACTCCTTCTCCAAGCCAAAATAAATAGCATGTAGGCACTATCTCAGCATAAGGTCACAAATAATCAGAGACCAACCATTTGGAAATGGAATAGGATGAATATATAGGTAGGGAGAGGGAGATAGGATCCCACCAAAGATATGGAAAGGTCTTCATCTCAAGCAGGAAGCTCATAGGGATAAGATCAAAGGGTAATATCGGGAGAATTCGACCACATCCACAATGAAAAACATCCATCTCATCATTATGGAAGCATCTAGATCATGAAGCATCTTGTCCTCTTTGGAAAAACTTTCCTTTTAGGGATCAGTGCGGGAGTATCCAGGAAAAATATATGCTAGTAGTGTGAGGCTCATATGGTGCAACCTGCCATCAACATGAGAGGGCAGTGTCACAGTAGCATTGACTCTGAAATTAGGTTTTTAAGCTCATTTTATGAGGAAAGTCTCAAGGCGTGTTCTCATTAGATCCTTAGTGAGGATTTATATTGCATATTATGATGGGTACACTGCATAGTTTTCAATCTTTTGCACTCTGGGGTATGACACAGGGAAGTGCAAGAGGTGTGAAAAAATATTCTATAACAATAGCTATATCAAAGATTGTTTTGACCCCTTAGAGCTACAACATAAGACCTCAATTGTAAGACAACATTGGTTGTAGGGTCATGTGGTGGCATATCTGGAAAAATTTAGTCTAGGTCATGTTCTGGCATAAAATTTTTCAATCTAGGTCATGTTGTGGTACATTTAAAATTTGTTAATCTATCTCTTGATACCCCCATGAAAATCATGTGTTCATACAATAAGATGAGAATTTATACATTTTGTTATGATTGTGCACTACTTGCAATGTGTTTTCATCACAATATCTTAAATGATAAGAAAGCAACATGATACAACTCATTTACTTCATTTTGGGCATTCAAGCATAGTTGAGGTAGATAGGAAGCTTTGTATGCAATTCAAAAGGAACTAGAAAGATGTAGATCAAATATATTTTGATAAAAATTATGAGAGAAATAATGTATCTAGATGTTCCATAGGTTCTTAAGGTGCTTCACCTCATCAAAAGAAAGCATTTATTTCACCTATATTGGGGCTTTATGGAGAGTAACATGGATATGCATTATGATTTTTTGGAATTGTTTGAGTATTGGTTTGGTAGCAGGGAATATGTTAAACAAAAAAGTACTCAAGTTTGCACATGTATGCATATAATTTTTTCCTGTGTATATGTAATTCTAGTAGTCATAACTTAAACTAGGCATATGTTGGATGGGGGTGCACATGAGAATATTGAGTTTTTGCAGCTTGAGACAAAGCTGCAGCAAGAAGAACTACAACAATGGAGTCATCATTCTGAACCTGTTTCTGTTCAGAAGATTG
>APFE030130640.1:0-10852 GCA_000404065.3 Pinus taeda
TGGAGGTGCAGTCAGTTGGATGAGTAAAAAACAATCTGTAGTGGCACTATCAACTACAGAGGCAGAATACATGGCAGCCACTCATGCAAGCCAGGAAGCAGTTTGGTTGCAGAGATTGTGTTCAAGTATGGGGTTAGTACAGGGAGCTATAAGGATAGACTGTGACAGCCAAAGTGCAATTTCTTGGCAAAGAACCCTGCTTATCATTCAAAGACAAAGCACATTGATGTTCAGTATCACTTTGTGAGGGATATGATAGAAGACAAAAAGGTGTTGCTGGTAAAGGTGGACACTTTGAAGAATACTACAGATGCATTGACAAAATCTATGAGCTCTAAGAAGTTCTATTGGTGTAGAGAGACAATGGGCATTTCAGGGTTGGAAAAATGGTTAAGCTCTCTTGTGGCCCCCTGTGGAAAGAAAACAATAAGTAGGAGAATGTTGGGTTGTGTTATATTCTTTCCACGACTAGCCCACGTAGTTAACCGGGGGGTTAGAGGGGTGGCAGAGTCCCCCTTCGTTGTGCCGATTGTGTAGCAAGGGGGGCTCACGGGGGGTTTGAGGCTTACTCATAACCCCACTTTATGGGGTCCGGGGTGGCTCCTCGGAAAATTTTGGTTTTGGACCCTATGTTAGGATGGGTGGACCCACCTATGGTTTTGTGCATGATTTTCGTACATGTTTTTGGCCGCGATGGTTTTGGGTCCATGGTATTCGACGCAATGGTTTTCGGTCCATGGTATTGGATGCTTCAGCATGTATAAATATGTATTATAACATTGAAAGGAACATAATGAAAAAATCAAGCTCGTAGTCCTGGTTTTGGGATCCAAGGGAAAATCTTTGTGTATATGTGTTTTATGTGTTATGCTCTCACATTATTTATTTTCTGTGTTTTAGAATTCGCAGGCAAGTGATTTCTATATGGGGTTAAAACCTACAATATCTGCAACTTTATTATGTATGCCTTTCTTATAACTGATGACAAGATGAAACTGTTGTAGAAAACCCATCCACCTATAGTGTCTTGATTGCTGCAATTTAGTTTGTGAGTGTAATTATTGAAGTGGTTGATGATCAATATGTATAACTGTTTCTTTGCCCAATAGGCAATGTTTCCACTTTTTCACACTCTGCACTAATGCATACAATTCTTTATCATATGTGGGATAATTAACTACTACAAAATTAAACGTCTTAGAATGATAACATATGGGTTTACCATGTTGCATCAACACTGCTCCCATGGCATAGTCGTTGGCATCTGTTTCAATCTCAAATGGTCTTTGAAGATCTGGAAATGCTAGTACTAGTGCTATACTAATCTTTTCTTTTAAGGTGTCGAAGGCTTTCTGATGTTTGCCTCCCCACTGAAACACCTTGTTCAATCCTTAAAGCATGTAAGGGAGCTACAATCAAGGAAAAGTTAGCAATAAACTTTCTCCAATATTGTGCTGCTCCTAGGAAGCTCCTAACTTCTATAACAGATTTCAGTTTAGGCCAGTTCATAGTGACATCAACCTTAGAGGGATCTATCTTCAATTCACCACCCCCTACAATATGACCCAAATAATTGAAAGATGTTTTGCCAAATTCACATTTTGATAATTTAACATAGAGATTTTCTTTTTTCAAAAAATCTAAAGTCTGCTTTAGACTCTTTAAATGTTCTTCCCATGCTTTACTAAAAACAAGAATGTCATCTCAATATACAATTACAAAATCATCAATAAAAGGCCTGAGTACATCATTCATAACTCTCATGAATGTGGCAGGAGTATTAGTTAAGCGAAAAGGCATAACTATCCATTCCTACAGTCCTTGCTTTGTTTTGAAAGTAGTCTTCCATGCATCTTGTTCTGCAACTTTGACCTGATGGTAGCCACTACACAAGTCTAACTTCGAAAATTAAACAAATTCTTTCAACTGATCTAATAGATCATCTATGCGAGGAAGAGGATAACGATTCTTGATCGTTATTTTATTCAGTGCTTTGTAATCAATGCACATCCTCCACGAGCCATATTTCTTTCTCACCAAGACAATTGGAGATCCACATGGTGATGTGCTTGGTCTTATGAACCCTTTATTGAGCATCTCCTGTACTTGCTTCTTGAGCTCTACATTCTTTAAAGTAGATAACCTATAAATTCTGATGTTAGGCAATGGAGCATCTTGCTGCAAATGAATATCATTTATTATTTCCCTTTTGGGTGGCAGACCTTTAGGCTCTTGAAATAGGATATCATATTCTGAAACAAATTTTTCTAAATCATCTTTCTGTTTAGAATCACAGCCTTCAAGTGCATTGGTTTTGTCTGGGGTATTTTCCTTTACAACCATTAGTAAAAATTGCTTGCATGAGTTTACAATTCTTTTCATCTGCACTGAATTTATGAGAGTGTAGTTATTTTTGAGCTGATGAGCCCTTAAAATATATTCTATTCCATCTTTTGTGAGATGATACTTATTTTTAGTTCTATAGAAAATGAATTTTCTATCATACAAGTAAGGACTTCCTAAAACAATACCACATATATCCTAGGGAACTATATCTAATTCAACCTCGTCTACAAAAGTCGACCCAAAAGCAAACCTAAGTTTACATTGTGTAGTCACTTGTAGCTTTGCTTTATCACATACCCAACCTAATGGATATGGCTTCTTGTGAGGTGTTATTAGTAGTCCCAATTTCTTTACAATTGCTTCAGAAATCAAGTTTAATTATGAACCACTATCAAATAAAGTATCAATCTTTTTATGCTTGGAAATAACTCTAATATGAAAAAGCTCATGTCTTTTCCTCTCATTTTCTTCATTATCAATAGATTTTGAAGAATTACTAGTAGATGCTTCATAATTTTTACCTTTTATACCTGTAGCTGTGACTGTTGTTTCATCACCTGAGTCTGACCCCAAATCATTCTGAATAGCAGTAACAATATTCTTCTTTTTGTCAATAAACTTCTTGGGTTTCAGCTCTGGATGCAAAGACGAGCAGTGTTCATCATCATGTCCAACCTTCTTGCAGTGAGTGCATGAAGGTTTGTCTTTTTGTACAGTGTTTTCCTTCCCCTCTTTCCATTTATGCTTCCTCTTTTCCTTGTTCTTGCTTGCAGTGGGTTTTGATGATCCCCCAATCTCTGGTTTCACTTTCTTACCTCTAGCCTCTATATGTGTAGCCTAAATGGATACCTCATCTATGCTAGTAGGGTTAAACATAAGAATGGTGTACCTTAAATAGTTGTGTAGACCACCTATATACTTCAACAAAGTTTTAGGTGAGTCTAGAGAAATTCCTAAAATTAAAGCTCTTTTTCTAAATTCCTGGGTATAGCTTTGTACGCTTTGCCCCTTTAATTGGCGAAGAGTTTTCCAACTCATCATGGCTTGCTGCATATAAGCTAGTGGATAGAATTGTTTTTTAATGGCAAAAATGAATTCACTCCAGGTAGAAAGAATTTTACCGTTCTTCTTCAAATCAGCTTGTGTCCTGCCTTCCCACCACACTAGGGCAGTTCCTCCAAGGCGGAGGCTGGCCAACTGAATCTCTCTCCTTTCTGAATCTATGTTCTACACCCTGCAATATACATCAATATGTCTAATCTAGTTATCTAGATTTTCTGCATTTAATTCTCTATCATATATTGGTAAATCAAATTTTACATCTAATTTAATCAAAGGGCTAGAAGGAGGTCTTGATAGAGGAGGCTCTTTCCCTTTCCCTTTGCCTTCTGAATGGCCATCTAGAAGAGGTTTCTATATTCCTTTGTCTTGTTTGGAGGTTGAAGTATCTTCAACTTGACCTTTCTTAAATTCTCTATACATCTCTTCTACCATGGCTCTCATGGTCATGAAACTGTCCATGAACTGAGATTCTGAGTCCAAGGGAATTTCTTCTGCCATTTTCCTCCTAGGATGGACTCTTCCTATTTCTGGGTTAGTCTCAACCAGTTCTCCTTCTCCTAATTTGAGATTTGACCTAGTTAGCATTCAACAATCCAGCATAAGCTTGTCTAACCTTGGCAACCTAAAGCTCTGATACCACTTGATCTGATATATGTTCTTAGACAATTATTAAGGTATTACAGACTCATGTGCATGGATTTTGCCTATGTTACTTTGTGCAATGGATCGATAAGATTGTGAAATACTTAGACAATGAAGTATTTAAAGAACATAATAGACAAACACATATAAACACAACAAGTTTAATAAGGAGTTCACCCAACACTCCTGGGCTACGTCTCCTAGTCTAGCCTTTAGTGGTGACCTCTCTATTATGTCTTCAAAAACAGAGTTTTACAAAAGTATGAGCTCAATTTGAGTCTCAACACACAATAGATAAAACAACAAGAGTTTTGCTTGAACCCCTTAAGCCTCTCTAAGTACACAGACTCTCTCTATCACTCTCTGTCTCTGTCTCTGCTCTGTTTCGGCACTTCCTATCCTGTTTTTTGTCAATCTGTGGCTTTAAAGCCAATTAGCGTTGTCCGTTCATTTCACCTCCTCGGGTTCTCTGGCTTCCTGACCTCTGTTCACTCAGATCCCTTTCTGAGCATTAGCAATCATTGCTAAATGCTTCCAGGGATGGTGGCCACCTATTTTGTAACGGAATGGGTCATCGGGCCTTTGAAATCCCCGAAATAACCATTCTTTGTTTACACAGAGAAATACATTAAAAACCGTGAAATTCCATCAAATTTCCATTTATCGGACTTCAAACATTATGAATCCACTTTATAACTCCTATGAGGTCCACCTGTACACCAACATCACATCTCCACTGTTGATTTGGGAGATCCAGATCCAACGACTGTGGTTCGTTTCAGGCAGTTGTTTCATACGGGGGTTAACCGCCTGATAAGGGTGGTTTTCTCTCTCCTCAGCTTGGACAGGTGGTAGCCATTATATGGGATCGAGCAGAGCCTGGCCCAAACCACTTACCACCTTTGGCCTGACCGAAATCCCGCTTATATCGTGATTTCCCTTTGTATTAAAAATAAATTAAAACATTGAAAAACCCTGTAAAATGGCTTTATCGGACTTGAAATCATATATAACAACATTAATAAACCCTTTTGGGTCAGTACTATCGCATCGGCACATTTTCTTTGGTTTTTCATTTATTCAACAAAAATGCGATTTACAAAGGAAAACCTTGTTTTCCGAATCTCAATATATATATAATATCATCTATATTTCCATCCGTTTTAGCTATCGGCCTCACTCCATTATAATGTTCTGATGCGATGCTGTGATGTGATCGATCGCAATCACATATCGCACATGCCCCTGGGCTAATTGTAATCACTCCTTTGTATTTTCCAATTGCAATATCACGCGTTAACACGGGCCGTTGATTTGTGCACTTGATCGACGGTCCTCATTGTCCCATGCTAATTGCAAATGCAACTATCATGTGATAGCCCTTGATTGCCTCCACTAGCCATCGCCGATTGCGATTTTCCAATCGGATCTAGACCATTGATCAGCCAGATTCGACGACTCTTATGCAAAGTTGATTTAAGCCTCTGATAAGCCTGTTTTCACTGATTTCTTCATGTTTTTGCCTCTTGATAGTGTAAACCAATTTTTAACAAGTTCTTCTTATGCATAGTTGTTATAGACATTTTTGGGCACTGCACCCCAATGATAAATGTTTGTAAACTAAGGGCTCCTAAGTCCCTAAAAGTGTTGCTTCACTACCTAAAGGAACAAGGTCAGCTGATTACATCATCTCCCAGAAGTTCTCCACTAAAAACTGCTCAGAAATGGTCAAAACTAGACCATACTAAATACCCAATGCAGAGGGTGCGATGCATATCACCTTCCCAGTGTAAAGGGTGTGATGCATACTAAATGGCCCCTTTGTAGGGTGCGATGGTTGGGAATGGACAAATGGTAGGGTCAATTTGCGAGGTGGAAGATCATGGAATCTTCCAGAAGCTTCCCCTCTGACACTTGCCTCTCTGTTTTCGACCAGGGATGAGTAAGAGATCATCAGTCTCCAAGTGGAATCAAGAACTATCAGAGAGAAGACACTAAGAAAAAACCCAGAACATGACTCACCCCCTACAATCATCTATATATGGATCCCTCATCATAGAGATCTAGAGGATGGAATCTTGTATCTTGTAGAGAAGTGTTGTTGGTTTTCTGGTGTAACTTCATAGCGTTGGGTGATCTAAGATTTACTTCAGGTGAAGAAGGGATTTCTTGCTGGAGGATGATGTTGGGTCAGAACATATGGTTGTAATCCTCTTGCTATTCTTGATCTTAATAAATCTATTCAAGTTTTCCTACATATTCTTGTATGTTTCATTATATATGCATTTGTATGGTTAACACATATTTGGTCTTGTGTTATTTATGAATATAGATCTTTGTTCTTCGATAGTAGTATGTTGCTTTGATTCCACATGTGCTCTTTGAAGCTAGGCATACGAAGAAGAAGCAACAAAGATCTATCAGGAAGGAGAGGAATCAAGCAAGGAAACCAAGCGCAAGACTAAGATTGGTGTCCTTTGTTCCACTCTTATCTATTTTCATAAGGGAAAGCGAAAGTAGACTTTACTTGTTTGTTTCTAAGATAGCTACCAGTATTAGTGGGAATAGCAGCTCCGAGTGGACACTATTCCCGGTAACATTAGGGTTTCATTGAAGTCAAATTTTCAGAAAATAAGGGTCATGCAAACATGCGAAGGATATATGAATCTTCAAATAACTTTGAATTTTCACCATATGTAAATTTAATAAGTTTTTCACCTCAAACTCAGTTTGAGGTGAAAACAGAGTATTGTTCTATTTTGGTAAATTTCATGTAATTTAATTGTTTCTATATGTAATAAGCACTCAGTAGCTGTTCCTGGTCACCTTGCCAACTCCTACCACTGCAAAAGCAAAATCATCAAGACGTCAGTCCATCAAATTGCCCAAAAAAAGGGTCAAACTTCAAACTGAAAAACAGAGTTTTTGAAAAAGTTACCAAGACTTTAGAAAAGTGGGTTTGAAATGAATAAAAATCAAAGTGTAAGGTATTTAAAGAAAAATAATGATAGAAATCCATTCCATTGTGGAAAAACTCAAGTGGAGAGCTAAAATCGCGTTTTGAATGAAGAGTGAGCAAAAAGGGAAGAAAAATCCAAATTTGGTACAAGTTTTATTGGCGTTGCACATTGGGAGCTCAGCGCTATGCATTAGAAGGGAATTGCACATTAGAGCCAATTCTCCTTCATAAATTTACATTAGCGCTGCGCATCAGAGAGGCATTGCGCATTGGGATCAGCGCGCTGCTGGCCAGTGAGGCTTCAAAACCATCAAACTTCACCTCAAATCACCCTAATTATTGAATTTCTCTTCTAATCAAGTAAGTAAACTCACTTTTGATCTCGGATAGGGTTTTATACTTTAATTATGGTTTTAGCCTCCAAAAAATCAAAACCCTAGTTGTCTTCTACCTAATTTCTCACCATTGCAAGCTCTTGTCACTTGTCTCCATTTTCCCATTATAATTTGCCCTAAATTTACCGTTAAATCCCATCTCACTTAACCCATATTGCCTTCCCCTATTTCCCTAAGAAACTAATCCCCTTTATCAAACCCTAATTTCCTCATCCATCAAAACCCTAGCTCCCCAATCCTTCCCTTCATTCCCCTACCTCATATCATTACTGTTGTTCCATTTACAAAATATCTTCATACTCATCTTTTTGTTCCCACCTATTATCCATTATTCACCATATCATCACCACATTATCTCATAGAGACAAGCATGGAAAGAGGCAGTGAATCAGATTTTGAAGAGGACACTCTTAGTGATAGCTCAAGAGAATGAAATTTGCAGCAAAGGTGGCAGAATTATCAGGCAGGAACCTATCAGCATGAGTGAAATTCTTGCTTGCCCATTAGTCATCACATGTTTTAGATATCAGTCCTGTTTTGAGTTTTTTGAGATGGTTGAGAGGGTTAAATTTCACCATGAACGAGCAAGACAGTTCGTGATAAACATGGATAACAATATGGTACATCTTGCTGGGCTAAACTTCACTCTTTCACCCACTATCATTGTAGAGGCCACAGGAATTCTGGATGTAGGGGAAAATGGAATAAAAGGAAAAATATCAGCAAGCAGCATTATGAGCCTTACATCAAGGCTAAGTACCATGGCAAACTTAGTAGGGTGTTTCCTTTTAGATTCCTGGAGGACTGGTATGTTCCACTCATGAAACTTATCATCAAATACTTTACATGTGAGGGTAGGTTTTCCAGACTTTATGCCTACCACATCAAATTGCTCATGCACTTCACTAGGGTCAGAATGATGAGCATCCCTTATTTCATATGAAAAAAATAGAGAGGATGACAGTGATTGCAAAAAGAAAACCATATCCACAGCAACTCAATAGCATTTACCACTTTTCTGTCATCAAAATTATTGTTTTACATCAGCTCACTCAGTATGGAATGCCATGGGAAACTTTCACTGCCCATGAGAGCTTCAAGGGGCCTCAGATATTTTCATCAAATCCCTAAGAGGAAGGTGAGCCTTCCAGACAACAAAAGGTGCCTGAAACTAAGACAGAGGAGGTTCCTGTATTTTTCACTTATGAAAGAGGCACTAGATTGATTTTTGTAGCTGCCAAGTGAGGACTATCTCCACAAGGAGTGGAAGGGGTCTCGCCTTCATCTACAGATCATAGGAAAATTCTATCTCCACCGTGGAAGGGGCTTTGCCTTCTTCTCTAGTGATCCGAATTTAAACAGGAATGCCACAAAATACAGAGATAACCATATACACAAAGATGCAGTGGAAATAATACTTCATTTCATTAATGGAAAATACTGAAATATGCTTACAACCAGAAATGGAAATAAACCAGCTAGGGCGATGGTAGCTTATCTCTGAGAAGAAATGTGGTCGATACATGCCTCTAAACTATATTACAATGAGGCTCGAAGGCCTATTTATTATTGAGAAGCAATGGAAAACCCTTCACATCCTGAAACCTAACTCTAAAAGATGAAACACCAAATTGTGGGCCCCGTTTGGGGTGAGTTGGACAGCTAACTTCCCGGGGTCGTGAATTGGTCATATTATCTCCGTTTGGCATGCATGATAGCCCATTGGAAATATCTCTCCAAGGACTACGATGAAAAAGATGATTTTTTAATAGAAAATTCGTTGGCGGTATATTTCCCAAAAAACATCGTTTAGGGCCTCAAAACGGCTTCGGAAGTTTAGGACCCGAAAAACTGCTAAAAATAGTAAACTGAACTATAATAAAGGAAACTGAAAAACTGAAAGAGACAGTGGTGGGGGTCCAAATGGGATAGGTGGGTGGCCACCAACATTCGCATGGATTATTCCTCCCCCCTTAGGAAGCAATGGTCCCCATTACATTGAGTTCCTCCCCGGGATGAGGAAGCTTTTGCTGATCTAGGTCTCTAGTTAGTTGTTCTGCAATCTATGATGTGTCCAGAAATGGGGGAAAGCATGGTTCGACACTCACTTGTGTTGTGAGTGGGAATCTTGTGGAACTCACACCACTTTCCTGTGTCCTTCTTCGGCTTCGTGGTGTTGTTATTTTCTTGCGGGTTCGAGCGGTTGTCTTGGGTCACCCCGCCTTGCCTTTGTCCTTTGGGCTTCAAATTTGCAAATCCAAAGTCTCACTTATTTTGTTTGAACTTTTGCTCAATTTTGACAGCGTATCGGTATGTTGTGCCAAGTGAGGATATGTTCAAGAACTCCATCTCTTCCTGGATGTATCTGTGTAGGAAGCTGGTATTTGAGTACTAGATGCAGCACTGAGTCCTTGATACCCAACTATGTGAGAAGGGTATGAAAAATGTTTGTGAACCCTGGCACATCTTGGTCTTGTCCCTGCCGCAATGTGGTCCATTTGATGTATTTTTCCTCATAGCTTTTGACAGGGTAGTATTGCTCCTTGATGGCATCCCGAAAGTCATTCCAAGTAGGTGCAGCTGAAAATAGTGAGCCTGTACTTTCATCCTTCTGCTTGCATTAAGTTTCCCACCAGTCCTTGACATGGGGGGCTGCTTTAAGAAGAGTGAAAACAATCTTTTCCCGACTTGAAAATTCATGAACCGAAAATACCCATCTAGGATATTTAACCATTTATCTACGGCATCTGCATATATTTGACCCTCGAAGATGGGGATTTCAAAATTAACTTGTACCTTAAACAGTGTGGAATTTCCAAAGTATAGAAATTTTATGAATAATATGACACTTATTCAACTGATATTATCCTGATTTTACACTATTGCGGAATGCATGCATAATACATAATCTCATCTACATTGATCATCAATTTAGCAGTATTCAGAAACATACACATGCGTAGATTGAAGCATCAATCACACATATCAACACAGTATGTACCCAGGGAAAGCATAAATCTAAAAACCCCACAACTATCTGTATATTATATTGATTGAGATCATGTAACTGTACATAGTACAATACTAGCTCCACCTATTACACACAATACAACATAGATCTGAATCAATCACTGCCTCAAATCACCTCTGCTGCTTGCCTGCCTCCACTATGCAATCCTACATATAGAATGGATGAGAATGGCTAAACCATTCACATGTTTCCCTTGTGTAACACTACGCAATCCTCATTGGCAACTCAATCCCACTGATTGTGCAAATCACATGCACAACTATAGTCAAAACTGACAGCTGTCTTGCCCTTTCATTCACCTCTAACACTTGTCTCCACTGAACTGTCTATGCACTGAGTTAACTGATGTATTCTTCAGTTGCTTTATGAGTTAATAATTAGTGAATTAATTAATAACTAATTCACACCACTCAACAT
>APFE030130640.1:45432-58097 GCA_000404065.3 Pinus taeda
ATTAACTCAGCTGAAAGCAAGAACACTACTCTAACTTCTCTATTGAATCTAAAGCAATGCAAAATTTAAGTGACAAATCACACTACTTAATTCTCCCTTAACATTCTGCCTTTAGCTAAATTGATCATGTGAAAAAGAGTTAGGAGTGAATTAGCAATATGAGTCTAAAACTAAATAAACCAAGCTGCAATTAAATGATGTTTTGGTCCCATAAAAGTTAGTGAATCATGATAAAAAGAACCATCAAGAGATTAGCAACTTGACAAAACTTGATAAAGTAAACTAGGAAAGGAAACTAACTAAGAAAGGAAACTAATAAAAATCAAAGCAAAAGTCATCAGTTTAGATAAGACAACTTCAGATGCCACTAGTGTTAGAAAGAAGGAAAAGCACACTATCCCGGGCTCCTAACAAAGTTGTAAAAACACACACTGATCAGTCATGAAAAGTACAGAAACGTAAAGTAGCATGATTCAAACTGTACATTAATATACATGGTGAATTAGAGAAAAAGGAATGTAGGAAAGAAAATTTAAAAGCTATTGTACAATGGTTGTAGCCGACAGGGGCCCTCCATCCACTTCAACCAATTAAAAAGATCAGCTATGCAGGTAAGAACAGAACTGTCTTCTTGGTATTGAATCAGCACATAACAAAATACAGTGGGGAGCGTAAACGCTATGTAAAAGAGTCTTGAAACAGAGTTTACAACAGCAAAAGACTAACTTCCAAAAAACTCACTAATCAGCGTGTAGAAACGCTTTATTTATAGCAGGAACACAAACTATTCTGTGCGTAAACTAAGCTAACTAAAAGCTATGCAAAAGACACGTTCAGCAGCACCGTGCACGGATTTAGGAAACGATCATCATGGTTGATAAATCCGTTGTTGGATTCTTGTCCCCTGCAGTCTTCGTGGCTAAAGAAGAGGCCAGCTGTGACTTTCGTGCTCCACCTGAACACGCAGAGCACAAGTCAAATTGGCATCTCATGCTTTTTTCAGCTCTATGGGTCTACCAAACCTCAACCAAAGACACAATTGGTTTCACACCATTCCAGCTATTCTATGGTTTGGAAGCAACATTGCCGATTGAATGCAAGATTTCTTCATTCAAGTTAGATGTTGAACTCCTCCCTGAAACATCACCTCAAGAGGAACGCCTCTTATATTTAGAACGACTAGATGAGACTCGTCATCTAGCTACCTTGGTCATCGAAGCACAGAAGAAATGGGTCAAATTCCATTTTAATCAGTCAGTCTCCCCTCGCGTGTAGTCTGAGGGTGATTTGGTCCTCCTATATGACCAAGCTAACAATAATTTGGGGGCAGGCAAGTTAGAACCTATGTGGCATGGGGCCTACATCGTGAAATGCATTTTGCAGAAAGGAGCCTATGAGCTTGTTGATAATGAAGGAAATCCTCTCGATAAGCCCTGAAACGAGCTTTACCTCAAGAAGTACTATGCTTAGGTAATCTTACATGGTTACTTGTGTACATTAGTGTGTCATTCACTTTTGTATAGTGTGGTTTTGTGTGATACTTTTCAAACAACTTTCCTGTTTACTATGCTTTTCTTGCTTTGCAGATGTCTACAACTCCCCATGTTGGTTTCACTGATAGTGCTTGCCTTAGTACCCAAAACCTATCATCCACGACATGGGCTATCTATGACCCTAATAGTGAGTTGATTTACCTTCAAGTTATGTGCCTGAGTCACACAACCAACAACATTGTTGAATACAGTGCGGTTATCGAACTGTTGTCAGAAGCCATCGCTCTAAGCATCAGAGAACTGGTTGTAAACCTAGATTCACAGTTTGTCATTCTTCAACTCAACAGGCAATATTCTGTTAGAAACCCTCAAATATTGAGAATGTCTTCGTATTCATCTATTAGAAAGGCATTTTGATTATATTACATATCATCATATTCCTAGACGCATGAATACATTAACAGATGCATTAGCTAATCATGTGTTGGACAAACATTTATGAAACATGTGAAAGATAAAACAAACCATTTATACCATAGTAGATAGTAAAATACAACATATATATATATATATGGTGATAATGTTTGATACATCATAACCCCAAAAAATAATATGTGTGTCTAAACTTATATCGGTGGCTCGCAGGCCTCATATATCTGTGGCATGTAGGCCTCAAAAAATATGTAAGTGTTGGACCTAGGAACTAATCAGCATGGTGATCGTGGTAGCATGATATGGCTCGTGCAACACGAGTCAGTAATTGGCGTATCCACTCCGAGACTCCCACAATATGTCTCTGGTACTGACGAGGAATGTCTCCTACTCGAGCATACTCCAGGATACCATGAGTCAATCACTCAAGGTTTCTTGCAATATCCTCCTCGTTGTGACTCCCTTCCTCATAAGGGGAAACTGCATCAATGGGGTAGGGGACGCACCTAGCTATCAGGGACATCCCAGTAGGCCACTCTAGTCCAACGTCTGCATTAACAAGAGATATGTTATAAGCACATATATACCAAAAACAATTAAAAACCTAAAAATTAAAATTTTGCTTTTTACCTTCGTCATCGAAGTCCTCTCCATCTGGTAAAGGCATGTTTGGATCTAATCAGTGCCGCTATATGGCCAGTCCTCCACGACAATCTTCTTTCATCGTAGCTATGAAAATAATGCAGGTCAGTATGACATGTGCTGACCCCTAGTGATCCTGGGCATCAAACGGCTCTAGCAGGCCATTTGCGGATCATGTGGCACAGGAGGATCTACCTCAGCTAGCTGATACTGGAACAGTGGTACTCGTTCCAAGAAGAAGGTCATAAGTACTGATCTGAAGCCAAATTGCTTTAGATTCCCTGCCCTAGCTTTGGACAGCTTGTGTTTTATGTTGATCTTCATGGCCTTTGCCCAGTTGAATATCATAGGAGTTGTGCAGTCAATATTATAAAGGAACTTCAACTTGTTAGTCTCATGTTTCGCCTAGGACCCTGCCACTCTGTTGAGAGTCAACAGAAGCACTCTCAATGTCAGATCCCAAACACTGGAAATCTCCATCTTCCCACTCCTAGATTTCAGGGCCTCAGGGAAGTGTTCGGCAAGGAAGGAAGATATGCTTGCCCCAATCGGACATGAACCATACAAGTTCACTAGTTCCCCTCTGCAGGATAGTCCAATGATGAAGTATATATCTGAAGTTTCCAACTCTAGCTTCTGGTCCCCAATGAAAAATATCTCTCGATTAATGTCCCAAAGACTAATTAGGTACCAATGTAACTCAGGCTAGGCCCGCATCCCTGGCGTAAGAAATAATTTGAGGAGCCTGCAAACCCTCAAAGCCTCCAGGAAATTTGAGTTATTCATTGCCTAGGTGTCAAGAACTTCATGTTCCCATTCTTTCCAGTCCACCATTTTCAACAATTCTCTCCTGCAAAAGCCATTAATTTCAGTCAATAATCATCCTTGGCACATAAAATTTAAGTTTGAACGGTCCTTTTTTGAGAAAATTGGGATTCTCCCTAACCACGGTGTCGGTGCTCCTGTTTTAAAAATAGTTGCGCTGATTGGCGTGGATGGATTTGTTAATCACCCCCAGCCAACACGATTCCATGCCCGAAAATCGAGCCGACCAAGGGCGAAAAATATTTTCAAAAACCTCCTCAAAAAATATAAAAAATGGCTAAAAGCATAAATAGAGAGCATAAAAATGGAGCTCAGGGCTTTGGTTGTTACCTGGAACTGGCGGCTCGTTGATTGACCTCTTGAATCTCCCGCAATCTACTCTGGAACAATTAGGGCAAAAGTGAGTAAAAAGTCTTCACAGCAAAGGTAAAATGGTAAATGGTAAAAATATATTTCCTTTTCCCCTTTTTATTCATTTTTTCATGAAAATATCAGGTTTTGTAAATATTTTGACCTATTTTTCCTCAAGGACTTGATAATACACTTTACCTTACTTGTGAAACGATAGATGATGGATGTTTGACGATGATGATGAGTCACGTTTCAGCTCTTTTCTCGACTCGTTAAACTCATATGAAAGGATTGCCGAGTATTTTTCCCTTTTTGACTCATTAAAGAGAATAAAAATGGGGGGTCCACTTTCAGCTCTTTTCCAACCCTTTAAAAGTGAAAATATGGTCGGGCCCTTGTCATTTTGAACTCATTAACGGATGTGAAATGTCGTGCACCCAGTATAAGTTTACCCCTTTTTCGAGCTGGGAGGCACTATTTACGAAAAAAGTATTCCTTGACTGAAATGGTCAAGTGGTTCTTTCGAGTATTGTTTTCTACCTTTTCGGGCTCGAGAGACACAAACATACAAAAAGGGACTATGTGGATTTTTATTTTATGTGTCTTTTTCAAACTCTCTAAACATGAAAAAGATACTGAGTTACACCTTTGTCGGACTCGTTAAACTATTAAACAACATCAGATTCGTCACCATGACAAACATGAGCTTCTCCTTCCTAGGGCTCGTTAAACTTACTAGGTTGGATTAGTTCAAAGGATGAACTTACAATCCATGCATATGATATCCCCTTAAAGCTTGCAATTAAAAAATAATTGGGGTACCTTCTAGAAATGGTGGGGGAAAATTTGGAAATCTATTAGTTGTGTCGGCAGCTCACTCTTGAACATGAAACTCTTTGTTTTGTGTCTGGTTGGGACATCCTCATTTTTATCATTGACCTTCCTGGGTTGGGCCATTCATTTTTGCCTTCCATTATCTTTGCCATGTCATCATGACCACCGATTCTATGGATCCAAAAGTTGCCAAACTTCCAGTTGTGTCGCTGATATGTTTAAGAGTTGTCCTTCTTCAGTTACACTTACCTCTAATTCTCTGTATCATCCAAAATCATTTTGCATCCTCTCATCTCGTGTCAATGATGTGGGATTCATTATGGCCCTCCTTCAACACGGTCATTTTCTGTCAACTTCAATTCATTATCCAGGAAGTTGACTAAGAGACTCCCTTCTAGTACCTTAGAGCTTACATGCCCTAATGGAAAGTTCTTCGCACTCGGCGACAATTTCACATCATTGACTTTCGATCAAGTGATTTCACGGGTGTTCGACTTCAGTTCCTCTATTCACATTCCATGGATTGTGTTGATAGTACCTTGAGGTCCATTTTCATTATTGGTGGTTTCTCTCGCGTTTGTTAATAGTTTACGTCATTGACTGGTAATCAAGTGACTTTCTAGCATGTTCAACGTCAACACATCTATTCACATGTTAGAATTTGTACTTTGATTGGGTCATGTTGAAGCCCAAAACCCTGGACTTAGATCACACAAGTCTGAGTTGTGAAATGGTGTGACATGATTATGATGATATGCATGCCTCTTTCAGATGGATGGTTCCAACCAGACCATGAGTTATCATGTGATCCTTCTCATGATTGAATGGTTGTGACCATACCGTAGCATTGTAATGATCCTCTTTGACGGATGGTTGCGCCCATACCTGGATCCATTTACATGATCATTCTTTGGATGGTTGTGTCCATGCCATGATTCATGTATCATTTGAAAAATATATCAGTTTATGTATATGTATCTGTACTTTCTTGTAGGTTTTCCGATGACAAACCAGTTCCCCACACTAATTCATAAAGCATTTCATCCCTCACTCCAGCTCGGCCTTCACGCTTTAGGGGGAATCTGTTACACAGCATTTTTTCATTTTCCATGTACTCCCCATTCCTTGATCCTAGAGGACCTCTACAGTGAACCCCGCATGCTTTTCCTTCATGAATAAACTCCCATTGTTTCCCTCTTCATGAACAGATCAATTCCCTTTTGCACCATTTCCCCTGAAACTTCTATTTTTCCCATTTTACAAGACTAGTGCTAATGACCTTTGTCTTCCCTACGCTGATGTGTAGAGATTAGAACTATCCCTCACGCTAACCGGTGTGACTGAGATGTGTTCCAATCGTGTTGATCCTATTTTGGAAAGTTTTTTAAATTTGGAGCTAAAGCTTCTAGCTCTAGAAGCTTCGTAATGTAAGTTTCGTAAATGGTTTGGTTAGATGGGGTCGAGGATGACAGTTTGGGCTCCTTTCCCCTATAATGATGGAACTACTTCAAGGGATAAGCCCTTCTCCCATGAGAAGAGAATCCATCTCCCATCCATCTTTCCTATATAAACCTCCCTTCTTCCCAAGCACAAGCTAGTTTTTGGTTAAGTGTTGATGCTATTTTGGTTTGGAGTAGACAACAAGCTATTACTAGTTGTAGCTATCTAGTTGTGTGAGGGAGAAGTGTGTTTTTGTTTGGAGTGAAGCCTAAAGGGAAGAGCCTTGAAACTATTGTTGCTTGATGCCATCATGGAATGCTAGAAGAAGTGTGTGGGAGCCTGGTCTTATCAGAGAAGGAATGCAACGTCAAGACAAATGGTTGTAATCTCTCTTTGATATTAATATATGCAACTATCGATTGATTTCCTACATGTTTTTTTATATTATACATTCATGGATTAATGTTTCTTGACTTTTTAAGTAGGTTTAATTGCAATTTGTCTATTGTCACGTTTGTTGTTTGTTGTTTGTTGTTGTTTACTTGTTTCAGGTGCTTGAAGAAGGAAGCAAGAGATAGCTGAAGCGAGTGAGCAAGGACATCATTAAACAGGATAAGCAAACCAAGAGGTAGGCCCTCTTGATTGATTTTAACCTAAGGAAATCTTCCATAGAATGTATCTATTATGGCTAGATGCATCATCGGGCTAGAGGAATTTTTTCGTGTCCGCGCTTATAATTTTACTTCACCACACACCCCCAGCCATATGCTCCTCCTCAAATGAGTTCTGGCCAACCTCAAGGAGGGACTAGTTCCATTTACAATTATCTCTCCCCCAATCCTCCTCAAGGCAGTCCTTATCCAGGTCCTAGCAAACCATATGCATATACATGTCTGCATCAACCGATGCCACAGCCAGTTGTTTCACAGCCTGATTATACCATTGTTTCCCTGTCTCCCTATTATCTGTATGCACATCCTAGTGCTCCAGCCCTTTCGCCGCAGTAGCCACCTCCTCCACAAGGACTAGTAAATGCTCAAGTGAGTAGACCCAATCCCCCTAACCCCAAGGAAAGGAACAAGGGGGAGGGTAATAGGAACCAGTAGTCTCAATGTAATCAAGGCAACCAGGGTCCACCACCTAATGCCCCTCAGGGTCCTCCAACTAATCCCGCAACCCAGCAACAAGGCAGTCAGCCCAAGAAGAACAAGGGTCTTCGTACGAACAAACCTTGTGCTTGTTGTGGAGCCTATGTTCATTATACCCATGAGTGTCCTCTTTTACCTCAGATGTGACAATAATGGGAAGCTCAAGCAGCTTCTCGAGGATCACATCCCACCGCTCCTCCTCCCCCTCCTACTTCATCTCAACCAATCGTGCTTACCAACCCTTTTCCTCACCAAGGGTACATAGTTGCCTAACATCCACAAGGTTACGCCGCTCTACCATCTCCACCATTTGTTCGCCATGATTATTAGATTCTTATGATGAATTATGATGGGGTAAATACCGAGAAAGTCAACCTCCAGACTCGATCGTGCCAGTATGGCAAGCCACCTTCTAAGTCTGTGACTGAGTCCCAAACCAAAGTGTCCCTCGAGCCTATATCATCACCAAATGGTATCTTACATGTCCCTCAACCTAAGGTTGATGTTATTCCCAAGATACCCAAAGTTCTATTATGTTGAAATGTTGCTTCTACCAAAGTCGCCCATACATATAGCATAGTAGATTACTTGGTGCAATCCCCTACCGCCATGTCAATGTTGGAAATCCTCCAAATGTGCCCATCACAATGAAAATCTCTAATATCTACTCTAGGCGCCATGGACCCTCAAGTTGATCAAATTATTATCTTTCATGTTGACAAGTTAGAAAATCCTCCCTTACCTTTATCTGTTTCTTTTCAAATTCTAGTCTCCATTCGAAACGAAATTGTTTAGAAGTGTATCATTAACAAACATGCATCCATCTATGTGATGGTTGCCAGTTTTTTGGAAGGAACTTGGTTCCCCTGACCTATCTCCATCCACCATCACTTTGCATGCATGGGATGGTTTTCCTTCACACCCCCTTGGCTTATATCGTAACTATCGAGTCACAATTGCTGGAAAGATCGTCTGTATTGACATTAAAGTCATTGATGCTCCCTTAGACTATAACAACTTTTTGGGTCATAATTATACTTATGCCATGTCAGCTGTCACATTTGCGGTACACCATAAGATGTGTTTTCCCCAAAATGGAAAGATCATCACAATCAATTAGTTGACATATTATGATCCAAAAGCCCATACTTCTCCTCAGTCCAACATTTCTTCCATGACTAACAATAATATTGTCTCGTCTGTCTCTCCTAGAGTCTATACATATTCATCTTTTCTTGGTTCTTACTATGGCCCACTTCCTAATCCTTGTAAGCCTAACTTGTCAAGTGTTTGCATGCTCCAAGCATTGCGGGCTGCCTACAAATGGTCTGGTATGCCCTCACAGCATAGTGCACCTTCACAACCTTTTGTGCCTAACTCAACCCTACCTACTAGTACAAATCCTGAAGGGCCATCTCCTTTTGATGGTGTCTCTCCTAATCCTTTTTCACCCAAAACGTTCCCCCAACCCTTTACCATTCAGGAGTCATTCCTCCAGTCCATTATAATTTTGGTCAGTTACCATTTTTATTTCCACCTCTTGGATTTTATTCTACACCTATCATGGCTACATTGACTCTACCCAATATTACCTTAGGGATCCCATTCTAGTACATCGATCCCCCTGCAAACATTCCACCCAATCAATTGAAACCTTACACCACTTTGACCCTCGTCCAACTAGTTATTCCTACCCCTGCCTTTGCTTCAGTTCCATCGCAACCTCAATAAGAGCCTACTCCTGTTGCAAAAGAATCTGGCGAGGGGAGAAAAGCCCGTAATAAGGGAACCCAAGACAAGGTTCCCCCAGCAACTCCATCTCCTCCTAAGCCACCAAAGCCTCTTCCTCCTTGTGCTTTGTGTGATGTTTTTAGTCATGCCACCAATAATTGTCCTAAACTCCCTCATATTAAGGACATGGTCACTGATACCTTTCCTAATTCTAACATTCCTGAGGTCCATATAACCTTTCCTAAGTTAGCTAAGAGGATATGATCATTACGCACAAACTACCCTTGCGATTTGTGTGATAACTATGGCCATTATTCCCATCATTGTCCCTGTCTCGAAGATTTTCATGATACACTTCAAGTGCTTCGCGAATTAGAGGTCACTCGTAATGATTCCACCTCTCCTTTACCTACGGATTATAGTACCACTCCTACACCAAAATAGGAGGTCTCCCAACCACCCATTGGGATCCCTCCCCCTGATGTCAAGATGACAAATAGTTCTGCTCCTATTCTCTACATGTCGTCGTTCATTAGATCATTGCCCTAGAACTCCCTAGATGTTTCCTCTCGTGATTACGTTGAACCTGATTCAATGAACACATCGGTCTCAAAATCAATAAATGTTCGATCTACTAGTCATATGTCTCCCAACCTTTACAATGCGTATGTGAAACTAGTCTCTCATGAATATGCTTGGAGGTAGTTCTTCCCTATCATGTGGTATTTCTTCCTCCACTATGCCCATCTTCCATATCGATGAAGACATCATGGAAGCCATGACCACCCTTGATTACCCTTGGGATGATATGCACCATTTTGTGTACTTCCTTACATATTTGCAAACCTAAAAAATTCCCCCTGTCTCACTCTCGATGATCTATGATGACTTCGACATCAAGCCCCCCGCTACCTCCTCATTGGTGATGATCTCTATTTCTGCAGTTTCGATATTATCCTTTGTCATTGTCTCACCCATCTTGAAGTTGAGCAACTTCTCAATGCCTGCCATGGCAGTGCTTGTGGTGGCCAACTTTCTGAAATGGCCATTGCCCAGAAAATCATGCATCCTGGGTACTTTTGGCCTTCTCTCTTTAGTGATTGTATTGCGGCAGTCAAACACTATCCTAATTTCTAGTTATACGCCCCTAAGGCGTGAGCTCCACCTGCTGCCCTCCATCCGGTTGTCGCAGTCAACCCTTTCTGTAAATGGGTTATTGACTTTATGGAGTGTCGACCCCCATCTGCTAATAACCACAAGTATATTATCGTCGCCATCGACCATTTTACCAAATGGGTTGAAGCCATGCCAACATTCAATAATACCGCGGCTAATACAACCCTCTTCTTTTTCAAGCATGTTATTGCTCAATTTGGGGTTCTTAAACAATTAGTCTCATACCTTGGCTGCAACTTTGAAGATGAGATATGGCATGACCTATCCTCTCTGTTGAGATTTTAACATCAATATTCGTCGTCTTATTATCCCCAAGGAAATGGCCAAGTTGAATTTGTCAACAAGATTCTTAAGACAATGCTTCAGTGGATAGTTAATAAACATAAGCCCAACACGCATTTAATTTTCTTCCCTACTTTGTGGGTCTATAGAAATTATGTCAAGACCCCCACCGGGTTCACTCCTTTCCACCTTGTTTTTGGAGAGGAGACAGTTTTACCAATCAAGTGCGAAATCCCTTCCCTTCACCTTGCCATCGAACTCGTCTTAGATACCAAACCCTTAGAAAAATTTCTTATCATGCTCGGGCACGCTTTCAAAGACCGTTGTGTTGCATTGCAAACCACTGAAGTGAAAAAAAAGCGCACCAAAGCTCAATATGACCACAAATCCCACCCTCATACCTTTCCATGAAGGCGACTTTGTTCTCATGTAGGACCAAGCTCATGATTTCCTGGGGTGTGGAAAGTTTGAACCATTATGTCTAGGGCCTTATATCATCCATAAGTTTTTGGGTAAGGGGGCATACCTATAAGAGGATCCAGAAGGAGAAATCCTTCCCAATCCTCGAAATGCAATCTACCTCAAGAAATTTTACCCATAACATTTCCCATCAAAATTTGTGTATATTTGTCTTTCTTCTTGCATTTAGGTATTTTGCATCCTCCACATTCTTACACATTATCCTCTTGCATCTTTCAGATGGATCCATCATCCACACCTTATATTGGTTTTGTCGATGGTGTGAGTCGCTTCACCAGGAAACTTGCCTCGGCAACTTGGGCCATTTTCACCCCCTTGCATTCGTTAGTCCACTCCAACAGTGTTTGCATTGGATCCACCACCAATAACCAGGCTGAATATGATGTTGTGATAGGTTTGTTAGCTGATTCCCTTGATCATTGCATCCTTCACCTTCATGTTTGTCTAGATTCCTTTCTACTTTTCGTGCAATTGAATGGCATTTATCATGTGCATAATCCTATCCTATTTATAAAATATCTATGAGTTAAGTTTTTGATGTGTGAATTTGAATCCATTTCATTCAATCATGTGCCTACAACCCAAAATCATTATGTAAATACCATTGCTAATAACATTCTAAATTGGAATTTATCATATGTAAGAAGACATCCATAAAACAAATGGCAAACCACAATCATCACAAACAAAAAGATGCATAGTCAAATATATGTATCATCATATAGTGTTTTTAGTCCATTACTATAAATACATCTGACATGCCCATTAACATGTTATAATAAAACAAAAATGGGGACCCACATTTCCCTATGCCTAATCACTATCATTTGGAGATTCCTGAGCCAACGACTCCATCCCCCAAGCCAGTAAGTCTCGGATACCTTGACCGGCCATCGCCATGTGTTGTGTTGGGTCCCTATAATACTAGTGATTACCCCATTAATATGGTAGTTGTACCCCTTATTAATATTGTTGTGCCCCTATTGTCACCATATTGTTATTACTGTTCCCCATAGAATCCCTCTAATGTTATTTTTGTGGCTTTATATTATTATTGTTAGGTCGGTTGGGTTATATTGTGACTCCTTAGACTCCTATATATAGAAACGGAGGTTTTTGTCATTTGAATCATCCAATAATTGTTCAATTATGTAAGTAAAGTAGGTTTCCCCCTCGAAGAGGCGAATTCTAAGGCGTTGATCTATCTTTTCTATCTTTTTCTTGAGCTAGTTACATAACATTTGGTATCAGAGCTTTGGATTCTAGGGTTTCGCTGCTCCAAATAGGTCATCGTGGCATTTTCGCTATAATTTTTTTCTGCAACATTTCAGAAGTTTAAAAACAAACCCATTTGAGAACACATCGCACTGCATCTCGGGTCCGAATTTCAAAGCTTTTCACGCTATATTTGCGGAGATATGATCTGAGGAAGTTGGTCTTTTTGCAGACTCCTGAATTACATTCCAAACAGGTGACCTGGGGAAGATCGTCATAACTTTTTATCTAAGCATTGGATTGAAATTTCATAAAAGGGTACATAAATAGGACAGACTGTAGTTTCTTCTATATAGCGTTTAGAGTCAAAGGTCGAACCAGTGACTCGTGGCATGTCGTACAAGTTCGCTCTACTGAACTAGTTTATAATCAGGTCACTGTGGGAGATTTGGCATAACTCTTCCCTCGATAATCCAATTTGGATCAGACTGGTGGCATTGGAAAGAGGATGCAGAGGGCTACTGTAGCTCAAAATTTTAGAACTAGATGATCCGAAATTACAAAGATACATCAGATTCAATATTGAGCTCCTACAAAGTGAAAAAAGGTGTGTAGT
>APFE030130640.1:61259-75434 GCA_000404065.3 Pinus taeda
ATTATCCAACCAGATTGGATAAATGAAGCAAGGGAGGAATGGAAGAATTACGAAGAACTGTGGGCACTTATTCGAAAGCTACAACAAGATTCCAGTACGTCTGATACATTTAGCTGGCAAAATTATTCGTTATGGTACAAAGATCGCTTATACCTCTGTAAGAATTCCCAGCTAAAACAAAAGATTCTTATGGAATTGCACACTTCTCCCTTAGGAGGGCACTCAGGATTTTTAAAAACTTACCACAGGGTTAAGAAGGAATTTTTTTGGGATGGCCTTAAATCAGATATTCAAAATTTGTGGCGGAATGTTTGGTTTTCCAACAAAATAAAGTTGAAACAATTAAGACACCAGGTCTATTACAACCTTATCCATTCCAAGCCAACGTTGGGAGGAGGTTTCAATGGATTTTATCACAAGTTTACCCAAGTTTGAGGGAAAGAGTGTATCACGGTGGTAGTTGATAGACTTACCAAGTATGCACACTTTTGTGCATTATCACATCCATTTAAAGCCAGTACAATTTCTCCTGCATTTATGGAAACAATTCAAAAGCTACATGGAAACCCAAAGATTATTGTAAGTGACAGAGATCCCATTTTCACTGGAAATTTTTGGACAGAATTATTTTCTTGTCTTGGTACTCAGTTAGCTCATAGCTCATCTTATCATCCTCAATCTGATGGGAAAACTGAGATAGTAACAAATGTTTGGAAGGATATCTTCGTTGCTTTGTATTTGATAAACAAACACAATGGGTCAAATGGTTGCCTCTCGCTGAATGGTGGTATAACACTTCCTTCCATACAGCAACAAAAATGAGCCCATTTATGGCACTTTATGGGTATCAACCAACATCCATCACATCATATTTAAGAGAAAATCTAAGGTTCAAGCAGTGGAACATCACATCGAACATCAACAACAAGTCCTCCAACTCTTAAAGGATAACCTCGTGTTGGCACAAAATAGAATGAAACAACAGGCAGATCAACATCGCAGCGAAAGAAGTTTGATGTAGGTGATTGGGTATTCCTACGGCTACAACCATATAAGCAAATGTCCCTCAAGCAAGTTAAGAAGGACAATAAATTATCACCAAAGTATTATGGTCCGTACAAGGTGTTGCAAAAGATTGGTACTATGGCATACAAATTGGAGCTTCCTGCAGCTTCTCGATTGCACCCAGTTTTCCATGTTTCATGTTTAAAGAAGGTTATAGGCGACAAGCTCCCAGTTCAAACAATATTGCCAGAACTTGACGAGGAAGGAAAAAATTATATTGGAACCAGAAGCAGTCACAGAAACAAGATCTCGACAGCTATGAAATCGATCAATTTCGGAGTATCTTATCAAGTGGAAGAACTTATCCACTGAAGATTCCACATGGGAGATTGAGAATTTTATACAGAAGCATCCAGTAACTACTCAAGTGTTGAGGACAAACAACTTTTTTAAGGAGAGGGCATGTTTGGGTCCCTATAATATAGTGATTACCCCATTAATATGGTAGTGACCCCTATTTAATATTTGTCGTTCCCCTATTGTCACCATATTGTTATTACTGTCCCCATTAGAATCCCTCTAGTGTTATTTTTTTGTGGATTTATATTTATTTATTGTTAGTGTCAGTTGGGTTATATATGTGGAACTCCTTAGACTCCTATATATAGAAAGGAGGTTTTGTTATTTGAATCATCTAAGAATTGTTCATTTATGTAATGTAAAGGAGGTTGCCCCCTCAAAGAGGCTGAATTCTAAGGCGTTGATCTATCTTTTCTATCTTTTTCTTGAGCTGGTTACATAACATGCTGCATGATTCCTTGCCACTCTGAGGGAAGACTCATATACTCATATGTATTCCGATCTTCTAGCTTATGCCACCCATGCTCTATCACCATGGTCAAGAGTAAGTTGCATCTACGTTAGAGATCCTCCAGTAGAGCACCATCATCTGGTCACTGTTGTCATGAGGTACCACCCTGATCTGTAGCCCCAGGCATTGCAGCTTGTCCTATGTATCCTTCTGGCATCACCGGTGCTATATATTCATACCATAAGGTTTAGAAATCAGTACCACATACACATATTTCCTAAACTATAAATGCACCAAATATATAGCAACTTTCACTTACCATTTGGGCCCCATGCTCGTCCTAGTGGAAGTGGTAAGTTAGGATCCCCCTGATAGTTCATGTCATTACATGGATATTCATCTATGTCTTGTGGCATCTGGTCCCAATGAGAAATAAAATCAGGTCGAAACACCTGTCTGACTCCCCCTCCACCTCCTTATCTCAGTATCTTCCCCCAACGACACATCTTGGGCTCCTGTGGGCCCCCATCATGGATCTGAACATGAGGTCATATAGTGGGGATCTTCTCAAAGAAGAGTGAGCATAAAACTATCCCAAATGAACAGTGATTATTGGTCCTCCTTCTACATAATGTTAACTATCATTTCAATGACAACATCATCATTTGGGCCCACCGATAGTAGGTCCCTCCAAACACACTCTCCACCAGCATCATCTTCCCTCCAGTGATATGGTGGAGGGCATGGCTACCACAGATCTATAGCACCATTGTGGCTATTGCTCATGTCTTAAATCTCTCCAAGTCATCAACCTGGATGGTCGTTCCCTTTTCACGACTAACCCCGTAGACAATGATGCTCAGTAAACTCCTCAATATGCCTCCCACTAGGAAGCACTAGATGTATCTCTTATACCACTCCCAAGGGGGGAAGTCCTGTCAAAAAGTATATGTCTTGGATCGTGAACTCGATCCTGTGTCGTTGTACTACAAAGGCCTTCTGATCAGGCTCCCAATAACTCACTATCCTTTACAACAAGGGCTCATCAACCCTTAACAAAGGGTTCTCTAAGAACTTCAACACACCACATTGTGCCAATATCCCTCTCACTACTTGATTCCCCTGAATCTCAACACGAAGGGCCTTAAACCCTCATTCTCACCATAATATCTTTAACTATGCCATACCTGCAAGACATCATTATGTTTTGTCAATCAATAGTACAAAAGATAGTCATGACCTGAACTCAACTTTAGCTTCCAGCAAACCATCAATCCTGCCCATCTTCTCAGCCTAGAGTGCAATTTTTTCCCTCTAAACTACATTGAATGCACTTGTGGGCCCCATTTCTATGCTCCAGAGTGAATATCAAGCCCCCAAAAATGTGATGCGACCATGAGGATGGGCAGGGGTCTCCCAGAAAAAGTTGAGGTCTAATCTGAAAATCCAAACCACTAAAATTGATGAGTATGGTTAGGCCACCTACCTCCAACCTACAGATCCAAATTCCGATGGTTAGTTTGTCTGCTAAAATATTCACAAAATTTAGGGCCTTCTCCCCCTTTCCAAATTCTCCACGGCTCACTATGCAAATGAATTGGATTTGGAGGCAAAAATCCCTTTCATAGAAAAAACCCTAGTTTTTTTCATCGCCCATTGCAACCAAACCATAGCTTCGTTTGACAAACCATCAACACCGTTGGAAAGCTCTCACAAATTTCTATAATGGGTCTCTCTTTTTTTTGGTAATTTGAAAATTCACCAGGAAGCCATTTTTTCCATGAGGTCTCACTTTTTCGCCTCTTAAAACCAAATCTCTTCATTTTAGCCACCCGTACTCTAGTACCACTTTACCTTTGCACTGGTTGACTCACATTACGATTTTCCTCATGAGTAACCATCATTTACTCATGTTTTCATGGTCCCCTCTAAGCCTCCCCCATGTGGTAGCATCATCGAGTCACCCTTGTTTAGAGCATCTGAGATGTGTCACCCTTGCACTTATGGATTTTGTTCTGAGTCGTCATTGTGTCCTGATAGAGTGTTTCATTCGTCATCATGTTGTATTTCTACCATTTTTCTCGTAGTAGGCCTCCAATCCCTCTGCTCTATCTTTGTCAAACCCTTGTTTGAGTCATCGACCATCCCCTCCAAAATCGATTTAGTCACTGCCAGGTCAACCCTTTTTATTATTTTCTAATAAGGGAAGTCATTAGTCCACCATCCATTTTGTTTCCTTCCATTATTATCCCTAGTGTCATTCCATCAGTTAGTTTACTATGTTCCCTTGTGCCTTTGTTGAGGATTCCTCATTGCCTTAACTCTGGCGAGCTCTCTTCTGTCAACCTCGGCACATTTATTCCAGAAGAGTAGTCTATAGGGTGGGGTACCTTAGTTCTAGCTTCCATATTTGTTCGGTTCCTTGGATCAAGAAAAGGGACTCATTATTTCCCTTTGACTTGGTTGTTTCTCACGTGCTTGACATCAGTTCCTTATCCCATTCTTGGGATTCGTACGCTTGACAATTTGGTAATCCGGATGATTTTCCCAGTGATTTCCAGGTGTTTGTGAGATGTTTCATCCTCGTGAGAGGGTGGCCCTTCAAGTAGCCCCCACATGCCCGAATGACCACATATGTTGATCCAACCTCAGATGCAGTTTCGCAGATTTGATGGGTTCGGTTTCCGCCGCTTGTAGCGCCCACAGCATGCATGTCTTCTTCAGATGATTCATTCAGATCTTCAAAGCTCATTCCTCTTTAGCAGGCTTCTTCGTTTTTGATCCCCCCTCCCCATGTCAATTTGAGGGGCATTATATCTCACGTACTCAGATGTTATTGTATTCAGTCCTGGCCTATGTTTTTCCAGGTGCATTATGTATATAGGATACATTGTATTATTTTTTGGCCCATTGATGCCAATGTATCATGTACTTTATAGCTCAATCCCACATTCTTGGGCTCATCATTATTATTTGTATGTAGTTATCTCAACAGCCATAGCTATGCCTCCCCGGCCTCATTTGAGATAATGTACTACCACATAAAAGGAGACTTCTATCAGTATTGTAGGTCTCGCCCCCTACATTATTTTTCCACCCTTCACTTGCTTCAGATCTCTCTCTCTCTCTCTCTCTCTCTCTCTCTCTCTCTCTCTCTCTGTGACTCCCCTTTTGGTGTCTCGTGGAAGTGTAATCTACAACGTATTTCAGTCATATGGTTTTCTCCTAACACTCATACATGTGGGGGCAATCTGTTATCACCAAAAAATGATCACCTAGTCATTTCTAACTAGGTGGATCGAAATACACCATGTAGATTTAATTTTACCATAGTAAAATCACTTTCACTGTGGAAAATAATTTAGTAAACCACTTTTATTAAATTATTTTTTGATTTAAATCAAAAAACCCACATGAGAATAATTAGATAAATCATTATTTATTTAATCTTCTCTAGGAACAATTATTAAATCATTATTTAATAATTATTCCTTGTCACGTTTGACTAAATCCCTTAGGAATATTTAAATAAATCATTTTTTATTTGAATTTCCTTATATTTGTTGTTAAAATAATTATTAAACTACTATTTAATAATTATTTTGATTTCACACATTTCTTGTTTCTCGTGAAATAATTAATGAATCATTTTATTTGTTATTTATTTCTAAATAAAGGTATTTAACCATTTTAAATACCTTTTCCCTCTCCAATAAATATAATAAAGTATTCCAAGTAGTTAGATCTGAATTTGGTCAATAATATTTTATTATTCTCCATTTTTTAGATTAACTCCATACTTTGTAATATAAAAATGGTTTTTCATTCATTCTTCACCATGATCATTATCATCGTTAACATTATCGCATTTTTTTGAGCTCCCATTTGAATTCTCCACTTTTGTTTTGGTTTTTCACAAATTGAGAGATGGGAATTGTTTCTGAAGCATCAAGGATATCAAAGGACCCATCCCATGAAGGGGGGCTTACAGACCAATCTGTAGATCTCCTTCACCAGGTGTTATCAATAAAATAATTATTCATTCAAAATAGTCTTTATGATTGGGTTATTATACTAGATAATGTATATCATTTCTTTATGTTTTGGATATTGTCCTCCTTTACTACAGGTTTTCTATTTGTGTTGCAAATCTAGAATGACAACAACCATCAACTTGTTGTTAGGGTCACTTGTCACCTAATGACTTAAGTGAAGTATTTTTGGTACACCTTCCAAAATTTTTCACACTAACACTCCTTTTGTCTAGTCACAGTTCTTTATAGCCTCCTCCTTCTCTGTCAAGACTTATTATATCGATCCTTTCTCTATCTAGGCTATCGAATATGAGTTTCTCTCTATCCAAGCCTCTCTATCCTCATAACTACATTCATAATTCTACAAAGGCTTCCAAGCATAGCAAAGGGAAAATGGATCCCCTTGATTGATCTTCCAACAACGAGAAATGTGCTTACTACAGAACCAACAAGTTTATGATTGATCGGTTGAGGGAAACAATAAAATAAATTTGATACTAGTCAAAGTCATAAAATGAATTTTTAATGGGAATACTTTCCAACCATAACACACAAATTGAAGTTTTGAACAACAAGTGCACACATTTGGAGAACTCCATAACATTCCTGAAATGAATCTTCACCAATCAGACTAGAGAAAAATCAATCTCTGGGGATAGAAGGAGCAACAACAAGCCAAAAGAAGAACCCTTTGTAAATCAGAAAAGGTTGAATCAATGTTTAGTATTTTATGGATCTTTTTGTAGTTTGTACCCAGATTCAGCTTTAGCAAATCAAGTTTTGTAACTAAGTAGTCTCTAGCACTATGAAATGTAAATGTCAGGTATTTCTGCCGCACTTTATAAGAATCTATAAGCATTCAGTAATAGGAAAACTTGGAACCTATGAAATCAGGACCATAGTTGATTGGGATGGTTCCTTCTTCTTTCCATTCCTCTCAGTCTAGATGGCTCCAAAAATCATGTAATGGGAGCTTTCTCCCTCCCCTTTTTTGAATAGAAAAACCAATACTCGACTTTGTTAAAAAAAATGTAGGTGTTTCTGCATGAACAAATCATCTTCCCATGTCACCTATTCCACTAGAAGATTCTTCCATTTGATAAGGTACTATGTAATTGCTTGTTTTCTCAAAACCTTAATCCTTATTTCTAGGATTTTTTATAGTTCTAGTATGATTTTCCCTTCTTAATTAATCTCTAGTAAAATAATTTAGAATGGGATCTTGTCATTGATTACCTTCTTTAAGCAAGAGACATGGAAGATTGGATGTATACATGAATATGTAGGCAATATCCATTTGTAATTCATACTTGCAATCCTTTGAAACACCCTATAAGGGCCATAATACCTTGTTATTTTATTGTCCTTCTTTTCTTTCTTGAGGGACATTTGTTTATATGGTTTTAATCTCACAAAGACCTAATCCCCCACTTCAAATTCCCTTCCATTTTGATGTTAATTTGCTTATTTTTTCATACTATTTTGTGCTATCACTAGTTGTACTTTAATAGTTTAAGAATCTCTCATTGGTACCCTATGTGGTTCTCCACTACTTGACCCTTTATAGTCCCTTTAAAGGTTCATGTTATGGATGGAAGATGATATCTATAAAGTGGCATAAATGGGGTCATTTTTAATAAAGTATGGAAGTATGTGTTGTACCACCATTTTGCCAAAGGAAACCACTTGTTCCATTGTGTATGTTTATCAATTGCAAAGGAATTTAGATATCCTTCTAAACATTTATTCACAATCTTAGTTTTCCCATTAAATTGAGGATTGTAAGAGAGATGTGAGCCAATCAAGTACCCAAACTAGAAAATAATTTAGTTCAAAAATTTCTAGTGAAAATTGTATCTATATCACTTACAATGAGCTTAAATATTCCATGTATATTTTGGATTGTTTCCATGAATTCTCTTTCCACTATACTTTCTTTCAAATGATTATAAAGAGATTAAAAAATGGGCATATTTTATCATTCAATGTACCATTACCATAATGACATTATTTCCTTCAAATTTGGGGAAACATGTAATAAACCATTGAAACTTGTTCCCAATGTTGGCTTGGTATGGTTAATGGTTATAGGAGTCTTGGGTTATCGATTGTCTCTTCCTTATTCTATTTCCATTTCATACGTTCAGCCATAAAAAATTGCATGTCTACTTTAAGTCTTTCCCATGAAAATATTTCTTAATCCTATGGTATATTTTCAAGAACTGTGAATGACCTCCTATAGGATAAGTGTGTAATTCTAAAGGACCTTATGTTTGAGTTGATAATTCTTACATAAGTTTAAGTGATTGTGATACCACAATAAATTACTCTTCCACATATTTTTTCTATTTCATCATGGTCCTCCTTTAGTTCTTAAATGATCATGAGTACCTTCTCATATTACTTCAATTCTATCCTTTCTTCTTCTACCCAATCAAATTGTGGAATGTAAATAGTACATAGTAAACCCTCTATGTCTTCCTCTTTCCTTAAGAGTGCATATTCCACAATATTTTGTTTTCCCTTTATATAGATAATTTCAAATTCATAACCTAGCATCTTTGTAACCCACTTTTGTTTCTCTTTTGAAGATAGCCTTTGTTCCAAGAAATACTTCAAATTGTCATGATCTATTTTCACTTTGGAGTGTCTCCCTATTAGGTATGGATGTTATTTCTTAAGTACATGTATGGTCAACATTTTTTTCCATATATGGATCTAAGTAAGTTCTTTCCTTTAAGTTTTCAACTTTGAAAGGAAAGGGGCCTTCCTTCTTGCATAAAAACTACACCAATATTGTGGCATGAGGCATCACACTCCACAATAAAGGTTCTTTTGAAGTAAAGTTTGGTCAATTCAAGAGTTGTACATGTAGCCTCTTTATGTTTTTAAAAAGATTGGTCACTTCTTTAGTCTAAAAACATACTTCCTTTTTTCAATCATTTTGGTTAGGGATGTTTCTATTTTCCCATAATTCTTAACAAACTTGTGGTAATATCTTTTTAATCCTAAGAATCATTTGAGTTTCTTCAAGGTCTTGGGGACTGGGCATTCCCTCATAACTTTGATTTTGTTAGGGCCCACGTTGACACCCTCATGGAATACAACATGACCTAAATTATTCCACTTATTGAATCCAAAAAACACACTTGGAAGGATTTGTATATAGTTATTGTTCTTCCAATAGTGTTAAGACCCTGTCATCATGTTGTACATGCTCTTCCTAAGATTCATTGTATATTATTATGTCATGAAAAATATTAACACAAATTTTCTAAGGAAGGGTTTGAAAATATAATTCATCAAATTTTGAAACGTTGAAGGTTCATTATTGATTCCAAATGGCATAACAAAAAACTTATAATGACCTTCATGTGTTCTAAAGGTTATTTTGGAGGAAATAATGTCATTATGGTAATGGTACATTGAATGATAATAGGAAAATGGCTCCATGTAGTTCATCTATTAATTCATCAATTATAGGAATAAGAAACTTATCTTTGATTTTCATTTTGTTTAGTTGTTTATAGTCTTGACACATACACCATGAACCATATTGTTTTACAACTGCCACCACTAGTGAAGAGAAAGCACTCTAGCTAGGTTGAATAATGCTATCTTCTAACATTTCATGAACCAAAAACTCAATCTCATTCTTATGTGCATGTGGATACATGTAAGGCCTAATGTTAGGTGGTACACTTCAGGTTGCAAATGAATACCATGGTCATGAACTTGAGTAATTAAAATACCCTTAGGCATATGTCCAAATACCTTGAAATGATTGTTGATGACTTTTGGAGATCCATTAGAGCAGAGCATATAGATGTTTAAACATCTCAAACGCAATTATACAATTACACCATAGTATCCCCTTTTGAGCAATTATGTCATGCTATTGTAGTTTATCACTTTAGAGGATTTCCCGTGGATACCTCTAAGCTCAATTTCCTTTCCTTCTAAGGAAAATATCATGAAAAGATCTTGAAAATTAAGGGTCATTGTTCCCAATGATTGTAACCATTGGACCCATAATACAACATTATCACAACCCATTTGGATTGCAATGATGGGACTCTCTATTAAATAGTCCTCGTATTTAACTAATAATATGGCACTTCCTGAAACAATTTATGGTACTTCCATCTAGAATCATTACTTGAAATTCTAGTGCTATAAATATAAAGTAGTTAAGAAATTTTTCTAGTTTGTAATTGATTAAGTTATGTATACTACCTAAATCATTCAATATTATTACCTTTTTTCTTCTAGGTATCTCCTTCTATATTAGGGGCTTATGGAGTACTGATATTGACCAGTACATTACAAGATATTGTTGGAGTAGTCTCTTCTAGCTCTTGATCTTGTGACAGTTCCACTTCTTAATATTCTTTATTTTTACAATCTATTAAGAATAATTTCTTCTCATCACATCTATGACCTTTAATGTACTTGTTTTCATAGTTAAAAAAAAAAAAAAAAAAAAAAAAAAAAAAAAAAAAAAAAAAAAAAAAAAAAAAAACTTTGCTCTTCTTTCATTCATTTGCTTAAGTGTCAACATTGTCGATTTAGGAGAGGGAGCATGACTTTTAATACAGTTATTAGTGACCAATTATCTAGTAGTAATATTTTTACTTTCAAATTTTCTTGCTAGATTAGAAGCATGCTTTTAGGATTCAAGTTAAAAAACGCAACACCTCATGTTGGACGTTTTCCTTTAAATTTCCCCTAAATAGGTCTAATATATGATCTTCTAAAATATTCTTTACCCTAAGAATCAACATTTGGAATGGCTAAATATGCTCTGTAATTGGACCTTTTTGTCAAATATTTACCAAATTGACTAAATAATGTGTTTCTCTTATTGGTCCAATAACTTTTTGATCCAGATTTAAACAGGAACGCAATAAAATACAGAGATAACCATATACACAAAGATGCAACATAAATAATACTTCATTTCATTAATGGAAAATACTAAAATATGCTTACAACCGGAAATAGAAATAAACCAGCTAGGGCAACGGTAGCTTATCTCTGAGAAGAGATGTGTGGATACATCCCTCTGAACTGTGTTACAATGAGGCTCGAAGGCCTATTTATTGTTGAGAAACAGTGGAAAAACCCTTCACATTCCAAAACCTAACCCTGGAAGATGAAACGCCAAATTGTTGGCCCCGTTTTTGGGTAAGTTGGTACATCAACTTCCCGGGGTCGCAAATTGGTCGTCTTATCTCTGTTTGACGTGCATGATAGCCCGTTGGAAAGATCTCTCCGAGGAATGCGACAGAAAAGACATTTTTTAGATGGAAAAATCGCTCGCAGTAGATTTCCCAAAAAACGTCGTTTAGGGCCTCAAAACGGCTCCGGAATTTTAGGACCCGAAAAACTGCTAAAAATAGTAAACTGTGCTATAATTAAGGAAACTGAAAGAATCACTAGAGGGGATCCATGTGGAATTAGCGGGTGGCCACCAATATCCACCTGGATCACGTTTCATCAACTCCTCTATAAAAGTGGACCAAGATAACATAGAATTATTTTTCCTTTTGCAAAGTCATTGATACCACACATGTTGATCTTTTTATAAAAACATGGATGGGATATTTACCTTTTATAAGGCTACCACTTGATGTATATCAAATTATTGATCCATCTATAAGATCCATGTTATAGCATTGTTACCATCAAATTTCCTCATATTAATCTTAAAAATGTAGCAATTCCTTGGTGTTGACTTGAAATCCTGAGGATATAGATCTTGGAGTGAAAATTCATAATTATGGTTCCATGATTTAATATGTGTGCTCTTTAATTGTGATAAAATATTCCCCATGTGTGATTGTGTCTCAACACCATGTTTCTCCTTATGTTTGTGATTTTCTTGTATCTCCATATCGCTTTTAGGTAGATCTTTTAATAGAATGGTTTATGATTATTTTATAGATTTTTGTATTTCTTCCATGACATTTTGCATTTATTTCTTATTTTAATTCAACTTCTTTTCCATTTCATCCATCATTTATCTTTTAAGTTTTTCTTAAGAACCTGATAAATCCACCTTTCTCAACATGCTACCATCCATTTCAATTTCTTCTCTAATTGGGATAAACCTAAATTCGAAATCTTCACTTTCTTCATGAGTCCTAGATGAGCCTTTAGGAGGTTTAATTAGTGTAGTAGATTTTGGATATTTCTTTGGAGCCATGTGAGAAAATAATAATAGCACTCCTCTTTATCACATTTTCATGCCACCCTAAAAAACTAGATTTCTAATCAAATGTTATGTCATTTGTAAGTTATGTATCTTCAAAACCTTAACTTGGAGAATATCTAAATGGATGACATTTTTCTTCATATATCTTTGATATTAAAACCCTTTTGAATATGATTTTTTGGCATGTAATAATTTAATATGTATTTTCTATTATTTCATGAGCATGACCGAAATTTGATGTGTCAAATGAAAGTTATGGTAACTTTCTCAAAACTTGTTGATTTTTGGCTTGTTCACATGCGCAAACTTGTATAGTATGCAACATGTCTAATTCTTCAAATTTGATTATGAAATTTTTACCTAAAGTACTTCATGATGCCTCCTCAAATCTCTAAAAAAATCATAGTTTGAAATGTCCCAAAAACAAAAATTATTATGAAAATGCCATGATCACTCTTTTGAAATTGATTTTAGGACCATTCACAAACCCTAACTTCCAAAGGATATGTCTCTTAAATTATAGTAAACCAAAATACACAATTTTTATGAGATGTACCTTTAAATGTTTTCACAATATATTCAAAAAATCAAATTCTAATTCTTTACAAAAAGAAAATTATATCAAAAGTTCCAAGTTCACTCATTTAAAACGGAATTGAAAACCATTCACAAACCCTAATTTTCATAGGGCATATCACTAAAATTAGGGAAAACCAAAATATAAAATATTTGTCAATTGTGCCTTGAGATATCTTCTTTATTTATTCCAATTTTCATGATCTAAAACATTATATCTAAAGTTTTGAGATGACCCATTTAAAATAGATGTCATGACCAATTACAAACCATAACTTCCAAAGCATATATATTTGAAAGTATCATGAACCAAAATATTAAATTTTAACCAGGTGTTCCACAAGATATCTCCTCAATATGCCAAAAATTTCATCATCTAAATCATCCAAAAAAAATTATAGTGAAAATGCCAAGATGTCCATTTTGAAGCAACAAAATACTAGGATAATAGCTTTGATACCAATTAGTTATGAACCTTGCACCTTAAAAACGATAAGAAACCAATAATTACAGCCCACTTCAAGGGGGAAACCTATTGTTACAATGAAGACAATGTACAAGACAATATTTGATGATCCTAAAACTAGATCTCCTTAGCATATATATAAGAGACGAAGGGTACACTTATAATGAAGTAGTGCAATAAAAGGTTCTAACTGATATAATAATATAACAATAGAAATGTAACTCAATATTTAAGGCTTAATAATGGGTTTTAGGGTTAGCACGGGGTTTATATAGGTCTCAACATAGTATCTAACTTACTATAAATTTCACAACCAACATTTTGATTGTTTAGTCACAAAAACTTCAAATTGTACTAATGCTTGAGTATTCACATGTCTACCCACCATGAGGTTTGATGTGAGATCCATTTCTATGTTGAATTCATGCATGACTTGCCTAATGATGATGAAATACCACATAAGATTATTCTTTTGTGATGGAATAGCTTTATGGAGTTACCCCTATCTTTGCCTTGATATGTGAACTTGTAAGGATGTTTAATGCTTAGGTAGGATCCTTGGTCAATATCTTTTTTTGCTCGATTTTTAGCTCTTAGTTACTACTTTGGCTTACTTTGACCCTTGATTTCAACTAAGCAACCTCGAGGGGAATATGATTCTTTCTAAGAACACTTTGTTCCTTTTACTTAATATTATAATTGATATAACTTTTCTAATAATATATCTAGTATTTATTTTGTAAATATTATGCTAACTTAAATATTTGTAAATAATTACACTTACCTACAAACTACAAAATTTTAATCAGATTAAAAATATTATACTCTAGAGTTATATAACTTAAGTAGTGGTATTACACTTGATATTACAATGTATAGTACTTAAAATAATAGTGATATTTGTACAATCATAAACACACCTCATAAATTACATTTTATACTGATTTAAGTAATTATAGATGATTACACTTAATCTACAAACTACAAAATTTCAAATCATATTCAAACTTTTATACTCTAGACTGTAACATCTTTGTTTATGTGTATATGATGTATTTAACTAATA
>APFE030130640.1:76131-105363 GCA_000404065.3 Pinus taeda
AAGTAATTTTTTTATAAAATTTATGCATTTTAATAAAAAAAATTAATTAACTTTCATTTACATTTTATGGTAATTTCATTCCCGTTGTTTTCATTTTTACTTGCTTTTGCTTTTTATTGATGTAAGTCTATCAAACACATTCTGTCGTTGTCTAACTTTCCATCACTGGTTTGCTTTCCTCATGGTGGTTAATCTAACTTCCCCACTTTTGTGGTTGTCTAACTTTCCATTTATATTTGCCTCACTTGCTTGTGATTCTCTAACTTCCCAGATCTGGTTTGCTTCACTTGTTTGTGGTTCTCTAACTTCCCATTTCTGGTTTTTCTTTCTTCTTCTGGTTGTGCTAGTGTTATACTATACATCATCTAATTCCAGAAGATAAGAGGATCAGCTCAATTAGGTAATTAATGTACACAAAGAATATGATTAATTACAGTAACTCTATCCTTTACCAGCCATGGCAGGAAGTACTGTTGTGTTTAATATTCAGATACCGGCCACATAAACACTCTTTGGGTCAATTTGAAGCCATCGAATTTGTTTTTAAATTATGAGCAACCGTGGTCGATAACAGCAAAAATGCAAAAAATGATACGAAACTAATGCAGATCACTGTACACCATAAATTTATAGATGCGGTCGATATCGCCACAACAGATTCAGACAGGTTCACCAATCTTTGGGCAGGCCCATCCTCAAACAGAATACAAAGGCATAAATAATATGCTCTGGTGGAAATAAAGAAAGAAGGGAATATTTTGAAAGAAAATTGATTGCCCAGAGATTGCAATCCATTGGAGAGGAGATTCTGCAGTACAGTATATGTCAGGCCTTGGTGGTTTGCTATCCAAACAACCCAATTATCCAAGTAGGGCTTGACATTGACAAAAGAAACAGATGACGTCATGTCGATTCCCGTTGCCTTTCAAATCATGGCATGCAAACAGTATATTCCAGTTGGAAATTAGGGAAAGGAAGACAGCTTGATGTGACCATGCTGTCGCAGTATAATAAAGTAAAGAGGAGGCAGCAAGATACAATGAATGTAGGAAGGAAATTCCCAATAAATGCATTAACGGCAGTATTTGAAGTGGTTCTTAACACCGCGTGCATTAACTCCGCGTGAGATACTTGTCAAGAATTTAATTATTGAACGCCAAATCATGCGCATTACTGCTACTACGACTGCAATCGCAAGTTGCATCGGCGATATGAGTTGAGTTAGCTTCTGGAGTTGGGGGCACCTACCTGTCAAACACACAGTGAAAAGTTTGCGCCGATGCGCATCACTGGCAGCTGCAAAATATTTCAGAATCGGCACACTTTTAGCGATCATCACGGATAAAATTCCTCGCAGTTACGGAACAGTTGGTCTGTGGACTATCACACAAGCACTATAAAAGCATCTTTCACTTTAAATATGATTCAAGCTTTCTCTGATAATTTAAATGTATTCAAAATGTCAAATTCATTCAAAGTTTGTGACCAATTTTGAATCATTGGAACCCATGAGAACTTTGTCGTTGAAATGTGACCTGCAACTTTTGTGACCAAATTTTGAGTCATTGGAATCATGAGAACTTTGCCGTTGAAATGTGACAAAGTTATATTTGACAAAAGTTCTAAATAAATTTCTTATTCAATTCCATGCTACGTCACTTCCAAAGCAATGCTAGATTTTTTTTTACTTTGCCAAAATGTCAGGCGATACAGATCTAATTGGAACTTTATGGCCAAAATTTGACCAGATTTTATTTTACAGGCAGCTTTGAATACCCCTTTATTTTGTATCGCCTTTTTAAAAGCCATGAATCACTGAAAAGTGTACTCTATTATACAGATAGATAGATAGCTAAACTAGAATAAGTGTAGTGTAAAGAACTGTAGTGTAAAGAACATATTATGCATGGAGAATAAGTATATGAGCAGCAACCTTATTGCATGGAGCGTAACTTATGAAAAGGAACCTCATTGCAGAGACTAGGGCAGGATACTTTTTAGTTGGTATACTAGAAAATGTAAGTGGTATTCCGGTTAAAAGATTTTTTTTTGAAGTTTAATTCGTTTTGTGAATAATTATTTTTTAATGGTATAGATAAGTTTTTAAAAAAATGGTGTTGAGTTTATGAAATAATTGTATTGATATAAAAATAGCATTCAATTTTTCCAAACTTCATATTTAATATATATAATAATATATGAAATATTATATTTAATATAATAATAACAGTGAATCTTTCCCAATTACACATTTAAAAAACTATATATATATATTAAGTTGGTTGAAATGAGTTGATAAACATATTAAGTTTACACTCGTCTAATAATAATGTTTAAATTCCATTTATATAATGCTACACATTTCTAAAAAAAAATTAAACATATTAAGTTAGTTAAAATGAGTTGATAAATATACTAAATTTACACTCATATAATAATAACCTCCTCACTCATGTTCAAGTTTCATTTACATAATGCATGATATTCCTTTGCGAATGTTCACTCATGTTTAAATTTCATTTACATAATGCATGATATTCCTTTGCAAATGTTCAACTCTCATTGACATGATACATAATACTCTTTTGTAAGCTGCCTTTATAGTGCTCCATTAAAAACTGCCTATATAATTTTTGTCTCAACCATATTAACTTTATATCTCTTCCTTAATTCTTGCTAATAGAAAAAAGAAAAATATTAAAAATTAAAAAAAATTACCTTTTATAAAATTTCTGGTTTGAAGTATGAGATTTATTTTCAAAATGAAAAGATATTATAAATATTGTTATTATTAATGTTGATCTCTTTACAAAAAAAATCAAAATCTTGTTTTATATTTTTTAAGTGAAGTTTTCATTAGTTTATATGATGCATAGCTATTTTTCAGTGATGTTTTCATTAGATTATATGAAAAGTTATTTTTCAGTGATGTTTTCATTATTATATGAAAAGTTATTTTTCATATGTATAAAGATAATATTCATCATCGATCGAACCCTGATTTACAGTATTAAAAACTATCTAAAAAAGGAATATTTATAAAGCTCTCCATGCATGTTAACTTTGATTCGTCAGTGATCCAGAATATATCAGCCCATGCCTTTTCAGCTCACTCTTCACTAGAATACCGAGAATCTAGCTAACCTATAATCTAGGTTGTCGAATAGTGATATTCGAAAGTGTGAATTTTCAATTATCACTGTTTTTAAAAAATCAGGTTGTGCCTTCGATTCGTCAGTGAGTCAGAATATTTCAGTCCATGCTTTTTTCAGCTCAACCTTCACTAGAAGACCGAAAATCTAGCTAACCTGTGATAGAGGTTGTGGAATATAAATATTTTAAAGTGTGGATTTACAGTTACCACTGGTTCTTAAAAAAATCAGCTATGCCTTTTCTGTGAACTGTCAGGAGTTCACTATGAAGCTCGTTGCAGTTCATAAAACCAAAACTAGCATTAATTACATACCTTCGGCCAAAGTTCCAATTTAATCATATTTAAGCAACTAAATAACAGATTTACTGGATATAAGTACAAGGGTGAAAAGCACAGTAGTTCCTGATGAATCACTGAACTGGAACTGTGGAACAAATGGAAGCAAATCTCAATAATTGATTGTGTATAAATGTACAGCCATAAAAGAGAAGCAAATCGGAATAATTTATGTGTATAAATATACAATGATGAGCGAGTCAATGAATCAATCACGCCGGCTGAAACCCAAATTTACATCTTATTACATTCACACTGCCAAGAATGTGATGGACACGACATATAACAGCAGCATGCTAAATCACAAATTGCTAGGACCAGAATGAAGAAAAATATTCAATCACAAACTATACGTGTGATAATAACATGAACACTGAATACAGGATATTCTAGAGCACCAAAACTAGCTGCCTTCGTCCGGAGTTGAATCTGAGAATCCTGGGATGTCTCTAACTGATTTAGTAAATGGCTGCATGTCAGCCTCCGGCATTTTTCTGTACTAATGTACAAATCACAATCTTCCCATATTACATACACATTGGCAAAGCTTCAAACCAGTAAAAAAATAAAAATCTGCTAGGTATTGTAAGTCCCTTCGCTTCAAATCAGTACTGTAACTGTACAAAGTTGAAAAATCAATAACCCCACAAGGAATCTAGGTCCAGTGTTGGAGTTGCTTCTGGTGAGGGATCCAGTTGGTATGGTCGAATCACTCGATTAAACATGATAGGATTCATTTGATCCGGATTTAAGCACATAGCAGTATGGTCTTGTGGATCAATACCATGGGATTCCATGGTTGGATTCTGAGAAACCCCACTGTTCTCCATGTTTATCTGCTGCTGCTGCTGCTGGTCATTTCGAGATCGACCCATATTCCATTGCTCTTGATGGGAAATTTTGACACTGTTATCATTATTAGCTGCAGATGAAGTCTGCTCCGTTTTGCACTGTTTCAGATTCAATTCACTTACTGAAAACTGTTCAGCAAGGGCCATGAGGATAGGATTTGATGGCAACCCCATCTGTGAAGAGACACCTGGGAAACTCCCACTGCATGACATTTGAGGAAAAAGACATGACATTGGATTGCTTGTCCTCATATTCATATTGAATTGAGGGTCATTTGATAAAATGCTGTTGTTGCAGAGATTAATGTTGCCCATGTCTGAGAGTTCAGTTTCTTCAGTATGAACTCCTCTGGTGGTATAAGATGGGGATTCCAGAAGTGCAGGCAAGGAGTGAGACCCCATGCATTCATCACTGTAAAAGTTCGTGTTTATGAAGCCTGGCGTTATCTTCTTGCCTCCTGAATTTTTATGATAGATGCGACATACCACCCATTCATCCTGTAAATTGGATCAAAACAAGATGCAGTGTCATCCTCAAAGCTAACAATCGAATATATTAAACCATCTATCAAAATCTCAAAAGCCCTTCAATCTACAAATATTCTGTCACTGTTTCCCTGCTCTAACCCCACCTAAAACCCTACCTATACAGAGAAAAAGGCTAACTTTCAAGTACTACTCATAGGATGTACTGGAGACAGGCATTTTTGCAGTCATTGGGATGAGACAAAGGTACGGAACTCATTCAGTGGACCATAGAGAACTGTTTATTAAAATGTACAAAACGATAGCGGGGCGCGCCAATTTAGTGACGCTGTATTGACATACCTTGCAGTTTTTAGAAAGCTGATGATACGATAAGTGGCCTTCCAAACGATATTCATGCATGACCCAGTTAGTCTTCTCTCCTTTTGGAGCTCGCCCTCGGTAGAACACCAAAGTTTTCTTCATTCCAATCAACCTCTCAGTGTGAACTTTGAAAATCTCCTTGTCCTTTCCTGTAGCTTTCCAGTAGCCAGCTTCTGTGGCTCTGTTCGTACGTAAACCTGTTGGATACTTGCGGTCTCGCAAGCTGAAAAAGTACCATTCTTTCTCTCCCATCTTTGCCTTTTCTGCAAAAATCCATACAAGAAGTTGAGTTACATATATACCATGTCTGCAAGCCATTGATGATACAGAATCTATTGCAACTGTTGAAATTATTGTTGGAATTGTAGGACAGAAAGCATTCAGATTTGAGTAGTTCAGACAGTTTTTCTTTAGAATGGGCATCTTTAGAACAAGTGGCCACCTATATTAAGGATTTTTAGAACTTCAAAACTAAACTACAGAAACAACCTGGAGCTAAATGGCAGAGAAATTATAAAAAAATTGGTGTACACATTTCATTGTGGCTGTTTACTGTTATCATACATTAGACAAAATTACCTGTAGAGATAAAAGTACTTCACCAAAATGTTAAACTTAACCATTATGCTAAATTTGAGCATAAGACAAACTACCGACATCATTAGCATAAATTTAACCAATGTAAAACTGATATAAAGTTCTAAACACAGTGGAGGGTTAAAATGCTCTCTAAATCCTAAAAATTACATAAAACTTTCATAAATATATTTTATAGCAGAAGGCATGCCCGCTGTGCTTTTTTCTATACTTCAATCAAATAACTGAAAGCTAGTATGTTATGTTTGAATAATTAGATGCAGCTGAAGAAATTTCATCTCTATATCCCTCGCTCGCTCGCTCTAATTTTGTTCGAAAAAATGTACCCACCCAAAACCACAAAGATGAATATTATTTCGAAAACATCCGTGCAAGTTGAGAACCTAAAGAATTTGAATAACTTCAAATAAAAAGTTACGAATGTCTACAAAAACACATGACAAGAAAGGGGAAAACTTTAAAGCGCACCTGGAAGATCCCATGGTTCGCACTTATTCAGGTCGGCCTCGGCAATGGCTATCCCTGAGAAATTGTTGTCGAGAACCTTCCGGACCAGGTAGCAAGACACCAATTCTTCATCCGTGGGATGGAACCTGAATCCTGGCGGCAAACCTTCCTCGCCAGTATTCCCTGAACTCCTACTCGATGAACCCATTATCATTCCTTCAAATTATACCACAAACTCTCTCAGAAACACTCTCCAAATGACACGAAACTCCTCCACAACCTCTGTAGCAATAGGGGGGGCAAAAACAAATTATATAGACCTGACCTCACGTTGGGACCAGGCCACACAATGACAAGCACTTATAGACCAATTATTAGACCATCTTTCCTTTCTCCTAATAGCAAGAAGAAGAAAGCCCAAGAAAATGACAAACTCAACTCACTCCAGAATATTGACTTCTTGATATTTCAGATCAATATAGATAAAAGTCCCAATTGAACCAGAGACCTCAAAAGACACGATGCAGATTGAAGCTGTGCAGGAACTTCATGGGGCAACTGAACATCTATGCGTGCGGGCGTTAGTATATATGGTACTGGTGTCAGGCTGAAGGGAAAATTATAATAATAATAATACCAAGACTCGACAAGATAACACACAGACAATGGGTCTTTCAATTTAAGCCATAGGACACCTTAGGCAGAAAAGTACATGACTACAGAAACCCCTGACTGTACCTCAATCGCCATTAAAATTACAGAGGCAGGGTATTAAACAAGCAAGGCGCTCAGGGCTAGAGGGACAGACTACTCAGACAAAAGGTCCTTTCAAACATTAAACACACACACTACTGGAGGATATCGATTCTCTATATAAATACCAACATCCCTGCAATTCTATTTGGCGCTTAGCTTTGGAACACGCAGATAAACAGACAGATAACATAGTATGCAATAAATGAAGTATTCTGGAGCAAGATTGACGAATGGCTCAGCCGTGTTATGCAAGTAACTTCAGCTTATCTACCCTATGAATAAATCAACTACTCTACGACTCCTGCCAGTCTTCCACTCTCACACGAAACCCACCCCGCCCCTTAATAAAAAAAATTAATAATAATAATAATAATACTCCTCCTCCATATATCTCCATCTATACCTTCCCAAGGCCTCATTATCCGGCTGATAATTAGGCCATCTTTCATCCAAAAATCAAACTTTTGAAGTTTTGCCCGGAAGGATCCTCGCAGACAACTTGTCCCAGTTTTCTTTTTCACTTTTGCGCTTGTAAAGGAGAGCAAAGTGATCTGTAAAAGAAATCAAATCAATGTCCTTGAAAAGGAAAAAAAAAGAAAGGAAGCGAAGAGCATCTATGCAATTTCGTGTGCACTGTGGAGTTAGTTAACGCTGCGACGAGTTGCGGGAATGATGAGTTGGAAACCGTGTTCCCATCCAACATTAATAATGCAAATTGAAACGCTGGATCAGAAATTCCCAATCCAATGGCTAGTATCGACCATCAGCGCCAACGTGTACATGGATGCCACGTGTTGCATACATTTAAACCCTAATACTGTTCGACTCCAGTTCATCCACAGACCAATTCTATTCTGTATTACCGCGCCAACCGGCTGCAGCCTGTAACGTGATTTGATGGGCGCACGGCCAGCACTCAAATGCCTGGTGGTGATTTTTTCAACCTGCAATATCGTCGCAAAGTGCTCGAAACTTGAACTAGAAACCTCTGACCAGTGACGACGGATTGGTTCCTTCATTATTACGACTTGAATAAAGGTAAACATTAAGCCCACAGCAGTACCGAGCTAATTACGGATTAAGACGGAATGCTTCCTTCATTATTACGACTTGAACAAAGGTAGATAACAAGCCCCTCGGCGGTCAAAGTGGTAATTATTATACAAGAGATGCACACAAGTAATGTGAAACGTTTTAAATTTAGTCATCTCCTCATAAATTATATTATAACTAAAAAATCCTTTTATTAAACATTTTATACCATTTCATATCTAACAATCTTAAAACTGTTGTTTTTTAAATATTTTATTAAAATTCCTCAACATGATGAGTAACAAAATAGCAATTTTAAAATAGATGAACATTTTCAAAAGCTTCGAGTTAGTTTGAATATATAATTTTAATAATTCAACTAAATCAAAATGTTTTATATTTACAAGTTTGTTTTTACTATAATGAATTAGGATTAGGCATAATATTAAATTTAGCAACTTTCATTATAACACCAAGGTTCTTAGTTGTTGCCACTATAATATCAAGAGTCACCATATATCCAAGAGTAAAGTGGAGTTGTCGCCACAACAACACCAAGAAAACCATATATATATATATATAACATCAAGATTCCTAGTTGTTGCCACTATAATACCAAGAGTCACCATATATCCAAGAGTAAAGTGGAGTTGTTGCCACTATAACACCAAGAAAACCAGAGATATATATATAGATATACAAGGGCCTACTTCTTGAGCCTTATCACAAGGGACCAAAGATATCCCTTATAAGATTTGAAACTAGTAGAAGAGATAACATACCATTGTGTCAACCAAGAAGAGACATTTAACTGTTAGATATTTATCATTTACATTTTAACAAAATTTAATTATATAACCTCTAAGATTATTGCTCAATAACCTTTAAACTCTTTTTAGGAGACATACTTATTATTGCAACAAGTATTTTCTTAGAGGTCATTTTCTAAATGATTAGATCTTTAAATTCTTTATAACACCATTCCATAACTATATTTCTCAATATTTAGATCCTTAGACTTTTCTAGATGCTATAAAATTAAGCACAAATAAAGCCACCTTGAAGCCTTTCCTACTAAAGGATATAGATTGAAAGCTTAAAAATCTCTCTTATACATGAAGATGGATTGAGATGTAGTCCTTAAGTTTCATTGCAGTGTATAGAGTAACACATAAACTTGTACATGATTATTAATGTTGCATTGTTAGTGTTTATTATTTATTTTCAATGAAGATCTAACTTATATAATTATTAATATCACTATTTTCTATTTTTATTAGAGATTTTCGCACTTCTTTTACTATCTCACATTTACCAATTCAAGAAATACTTATTCTAAAGACTTACTTTTCTTAATGTACAAAGTTTTACACTATTTATGCCACTTCATATTTACAAGCTCAACCAATAGCCTCAAAGACCTACATTTTTTCGATGCTATAGCCTTTAGTACCCATAAAACTACACTGAAACTTCTCTTATTCATAGATCTTACAATATCACAGCCTCAATGAGCACCAATCGAAATCCTTAAACAACTTAGAGTCCCTTTTACTCCACCTTTAGAACTAGACTCATGAATTCCATGACCTTGAGTACCCTTAAAGCCGCCCTCACCACTTTTAAAGCCACAAGCACCATTAGATTTACACTTAGACTTATATTACCAATGTTAATATTATTGTTATGGCCTTGAGCACGTTTAGAAGAAAAATAATAATGTATAGTGAAATCTTAGCATAAGGATATAACAATGTAAGAATATAGCCTATAACATCATAAACAATAACCATAAGAACTTAGATGTCATGGTTCTAAAACTCTGTAATATTACATAGAGAATAACCACAAGAGTTCATATGTGAGATTGCATGATGCCAAAATTGGTGATTTGAGTACTAAGTATGAGAAGAGTCAAAATTATCACATTTTCTTATTTAACCATGACTCGAGTTTTGATGAAATCATTCATAAATAATTTAATTAAACAAAAATAATTTTTCGAGGATTTTAATCAAAATCCTTTGGTTTAGCATTTCATTAAGAGACCTTCAATGAATATCTAATCATATGGCCATTAAATGTTTCTCGGTACTTATTAGAGACTGTTAAATGCTTCTTACCTCTTTACACTCACCAATTCAATACACACTCTATGACACCTACATTTCTCAATGCTCAAACCCTTAGATTCATTATACCACTTTATATTTAAAATCTCAACCAACTGCCTTAGAGACTTGCTTTTCTTAATTCTATAACATTTAGCACAAATAAAATCGTATTGAAACTTTTGTCACAAACAAATATGGATTGGAATCCTAAAATCTCTCTTAAACTTGGACATGGATTGAGATACAATATCCTTCATTATACAACCTCAAAAATCACTTATTAACACCCCATCATTCCTCTCAGCCCACCCTTAAAACCATGCTCATGAGTTTCACGACTTTAAATATCCTTAGAATCATCCTAATCACTTCTAAAACCTGAGCACCCTTAAAGTCTCATCGCTTCTAAAACCTTTCACCACCTTCAAAGTTATACTTAAATCCATATTATTAATATCATCACTTCCATACTTAAATCCATCTTATTAATGTCATCACTTCCCTACTTAAATCCATCTTATTAATGTAATTAGTTCCATAATCCAAAACAATATTAAAAACCCTTAAACATCTCTTATCGTTGTCATCAATACCATGGCATCTATAAACCTAAAAGTCATTCTCATAAATTTCAAAATATTGAATACCTTTAGAGTCACCAACATCCTTAAGCACACTTCTCACAGGAGAAATATATCATGATATGATATCTTGATATAGAGATATAACAATGTAGTACTTGATATTGCCTAACATTATATAAACAATAAACCATGATCATAGAAGCCCACAAAACATGACACTAAAATTTCATAATGTTTATGTGGATAATAGCCAAGCTGATTTTTTATTTTATGTAATTTTAACACGGGTTTATTCAATTTATGGGAGGAATATTTATGTAATGCCATGTAATGGGATATAAATTATTCATAATATATTTTATAATTATTCATTATATTTATAATTATTCATAATAAATGTGAGTAAGTTAAATGATGATTTTTTTTTATAAGTAAAAAAAATTATATTATAATTAAATCGTTTTTTTTTTTTTAAGTTGGGGCGGGACTCTCCGATTTACATGTCTATTAAGTATCAATCGAGGAAGGGTAGCCCAAGATTTGAACCAAAGACTTGGGGTTCGGTGAGACTTCATTTCCATGGCCTTTGCCGCTTGAGCTACTCCATGTGGACTATTATAATTTAATTGTCAAATCAGCAATGAGGACAAATATTTTTGGCTGTATGAATGCAGGCTCATTTATCATCCTTAATCAAGGAAAACCACGCTACCTGGAATAACTTGTTGGTGATCCGTAAAGGGCAGATTTTCACTTCTGGGAGTTACATCCATGAAAACGAGCTCTTAACCAAGTAGACTTTCACTTCTGTGAGATATCTCTCGATCTTAGACCATTAACCTTACCTTACACCCATGAAAACGAACTCTTAACCAAACAAGTGGAGTTTTAAGACATACTCCAAACCCTTAAGCCAAATGATAATATTATCACATTCATATAATTTAAAATTTTAAAAACTAAATTTAATATTTAATAATATAATTATTTACCATATATTATAAAAACGTTTTGAATAACATAATTTAAAAGATAAATATTAATACATAATTATTCATAACTTGTAAACGTAAATATTAATAAACAATTAAGAATTTATATATATATATATATTTTTAAATATGCATTAAAAAATAAGTGTTTTAGCATAAAAATATAATTAAATAAATTATTATTATTAAAAATGGAATTATTTTTCAATAAATCTCATAAATTTGGTAGAAATATGATCATTCTCCAACAAAAGAAGAATAAATGACGTTAGATAATTCAAAATCTAAAAATAAATTTAAATCAACTTATTAATAAAATAATTTAGATTATTTAAAAACCTAAACAAATCTTAATTATATATATAATCAAAAAACAACTTTATTATAATATAAATCACAAAAATCTAAAATCTATCATTATTATTTTAATTTTTAATAATACAAATTTTAAAAATATATTAATATTAATAACGTTAAAAATTCTAAAACGAAAAAGATAACCGGAATTAAAAGAAAATACAACTCATAAACACATTTTACATGCACTTCCCGTGATATAGTTTTATATTCATCTTGATCACTTATAAAATAATTTATTTTTTTATTTTAAAAAAGTAATATTTTAATGCACCGTGGATTGACAAAAATGCAACTCATAAACACATTCTACATGTACTACCCTCTGGTTGAGATTTTATATTGACCTTGATGAGATATAAAATAATAATTATTTTTTATAATATTTTTTTAAATAATATTTTAATACATTGTGGATTTATGAAAGATTTTTTGGCGTAAATTACATGATATTTCATTTGTCGATGCTGATATTTCATTTGTCAACGCATTGTGTGGTTCATCGTTACGATAAGTTGAATGAACAAATGTTGAATGAACAAATCTCGCTTTGCATATTAAATAGATAGAGTAGAACATCCAACGGCTATATTTTTTTAATCACATGATATTTCATTTGTCGACGTTGATATTTCATCGTTGTGTGGTTCATCGTTAGGACAAGTTGAATGAACAAATCTCCATCGTTAGGACAAGTTGAATGAACAAATCTCGCTTTGCATATTAAATAGATAGAGCAGAACATCCAACGGCTATATTTTTTTAATTCTGATCGAGGATAGCACAAAATTTGAACCCAAGACTTCTACTTCAATGAGAATTCATTTTTATAGCCATTGCCAATTGAGCTATCCCAATTGGACATATATATTATATTTTTTGAAGTTATATCATATCTATTTTTCATTTTTATTTTGAGGTTAGAAATCATAGTATTACAAAAAATGTGCAAATATTACATGCTTGGAGGGAATTAGCTAGATATATACAAGATTGAACCAAAAGCAAAAGAGGTTGGTTGTCACAAAACTGTGATAAGTAGGACCATCTTCCTTTGTGAGGGAAACTTGATGACCTCCTAAATAATTTATTGCATCAAAAAGAAACATAAAAACAATAGAAGGGCAGAGGCCTCAAGATGACTTGAATCGCATGGGTAGCCTGAGCAATGTCAAGTTCGATTGGATGGGGTTCTCCTTTCCATGCTTGAGCTCAAGAGGATCTTCCAATTCCACTGGCATTGGTATATAGTAATCATTGACATCGGGTAGAGGGTGCTCAATTGGAAAAGGGTGCCCAGCTAGAAGATAATGCATTGTTTACAGAGAGTGCCTAGCTGGAAATTGGTGCATTATTGGCAAAGAGTGTCCCACTAGTAGTTGGTGCATTGTTGGCGGAGGATGGGTGACCCCTCCTTAGCCTATGTTATACCTCTACCTCTACTTCCTTTGTGATGTTTGCTATGCTCCCTCACCATATCAAATTCAAAGGGATGTTGTGACCAACCTCTTTGTCTTTTATTGCCTGTAGTTATTTGCAACCAGTGCTTCTACCTTCTGATGCCCACACTTTTGGCACTCTTTAACATTCTCCATAGGTGGTTCATTACTATCATCATGTGGACGTGTGTACCAAAACCTAGAGGGTTATAAATGTCGAGTGGAGAGGATCTTGCCACCATCGCGATCTCTTGAATTGTGGATAGATGAGATGGTAGGCCCAAGACGCCACCATTCCCTTAGAGTGAATGCTCTAGACACATTAATCATGAGGGTGATTAATGTGCCCCTTTACCCTTTGGACGCCTAGATCTGAAGTATCATATCTATCAATATTAAATGTTTATATATTTAATATTATTAGCATAAATGGATTTTATTACTATAATTAATAAAAGTAAAAATAATGCCAAATTTAATTTGATACAATAAAAGTATTCACAATATGCTTGTATATTTTTAAAATATATCAATAATAACATTAATTCACACTTTGAAATTAATATTAAAATTGAAATTTGAAAATGATACAACCTCTCTTTTAAATTATATCTCTATCTCTAGTAATCATCGATATGAAGTAGAGGGTGCTCAATTGGCAAAGGGTGCCCAGCGGGCAGATGATCCATTGTTTACAGAGAGTGCCTAGCTGGCAATTAGTTCATTATTGGGAAAGAGTGTCTGACAAGCAATTGGTGCATTGTTAGCAGAGGATGGGTGACCCCTCCTTGGCCTCTTATACGATCTCCCCTGCTACTAGATGTTTCGGGATCCACTAGAATGTTCTCTATGGTACTACGTTGATGTTGAGGCCTAGAAGAGGATTGACCCTCATGCCACATGTATGTTTCCTATAGGATCTAATATCTTGCTAAGAAGAATCCCTGGGGATCTAAGAAGAAGTGTGATTTGCAAGCGAGGAAGTATGTTGGAGTTAAAGTCCCAGAGCACCATCTACAACTTACATCATTGCCCAAGCACAACATAGGTGAAAGTCCAAATCCCAAACATGTCCCTCCAATGCCATAGTGGCATCTTCCTAGTCTCTAAGGTGGCGACCTAGCAAATTGCAAAGATCCCATGTGTTATCGCTAGTGATGTCCATCTCTTAAGCCTCCAGGTCTACAACTAAGCGTCAATAGAAATAGGGGATGTTATCATCAAATTGATCAAAGTCTTGGCTATGCCAAAGAGGGAGAGGTGGCCTGCCTTTGCCTCTACTTCCTTTGCGATGTTTGCCACGCTCCCTTACTATAGCAAATTCAAAGGGATGTTGTGACAAACCTCTTTATCTTTTGTTGCCTCTTAACATTCTTCGTAGGTGGGTCATTATTGTTATCATGTGGACATGTGTACCAAAACCTAGAGGATTATGAATGGCGAGTGGAGAGGATCTTGCCACCACTGTGATCTCTTGAATTATGGATAGATGAGATGGTAGGCCTGAGCCACCACCATTCTATTAGAGTGAATGCTTTGGATGCATTAATCATGAGGGTGATTAATGTGCCCCTTTACCGTCTAGACACCTAGATTCGAGGTATCATATCTATTAATATTTTTATTTATTTATTTAATACTATTTGCATAAATGGATTTTATTACTATAATTAATACAAGTAAAAATAATGGAAAATTTAATTTGATACAATAAAATTATTCACAATTTGCTTGCACATTTTTAAAATATATCAATAGTAACATTAATTCACATTTTGAAATAAATATTAAAATTAAAATTTGAAAAATGATACAACCTCTCTTTTAAATTCTCTCAAGCTCTTATGGACTTATTCACCACACATATGTTAATATATTCACCACACATGTGTTAATATATTCGCATGTGATTTTGTTGGAGACAAATAATTCCCAACAAATATTTATATTTTTTGTTGGCAAACGATTTAAATTATATTAACAAAAATTGGATACATAAAGTACAAGAAAATATGCATGGAGAGACACGACCCATAGGCTCCACAAAAAGAAGCAAAAGGGATACCATCTACCCAAGAAGGGGAAACCAAATAGTCTACCCAAAGGGAGAAAGTTTAGTTCCATTTTTACAATTAAGAGAGGCAAAAAGAAAAAGAAAAAAACAAAAGAGTTGAACAGTGAGTTTGCTAAAGAGCCTGCAACTACCACTGCTCGAACAATTGATCTTGTGAGAAACATAAGATAAAACATACCATGCAAAAATATGGACCTATTCACGTTGGGTTGGCGCCTTGTGAGCTTAAGGGAGCATGGACTAGTTGCTTTTGTGCTTGTTCCCCATTAATTGGACCAACAACATTAGCTTTTCTGGAGCCATAAGGGCCTTCTTAGGGTGGTTCCTCCTCAATGAAACAACCAAAAGGGACTAGGGCGAGAAGGAGAATTGTGTTCACCAACCAGCTAGAAGTCCATGGATTGGAATGAGTTGACCAATAACCCATGATTCAAAGAAGCGTAGATGGTGGAGGGCGAGGAGGAGCTGAGAGGGACCAAATTGATGTGGAAGGACTAGGAGAGGAATATTAGGGGAACTCAGATGGGAATTCCAAATCAATTTCACAGGAGAGATGATAGAGGGTGGAATAGATGTGACTGGTGTATTGGCCTCAGCTATCCTCCTAACAGCATTGTTACGATCCTTTTCCTGAGTCAAAAGGTGGTGGGTGAGGAGATTGTGGATCATCCAAAGAGCATTTCCTAGCCATCGACGTTCTTCACCTTCCAAAATTGTAACCTGTTGCCTGATGTGTTCAAGGATATCATTGTCAAAAATTTCCAAGTTTTCTTCCATTGTGAGAGCTTCAAGCAGGTGGCCTCACCCTTGCTCACAACCACCATGACGTACTCATCCTCTTTCCTGAATCATGGGTTCGAGTTGGGAGGAGGCAGAATTAACTGGAGGCACAACGATAGCAAAAGCCAAGGGAGTAGGGCATGCACAAATGCAGGGCTAAGTTTGGAGCAAAATGTCCAGAGAGGAAGGAGGGACACTCCAAAAAAGAGGCATGGCAAGAAACATCAATGCATACAGGGTGGTGTCCAAGAGTGTGTTAATTCGAAATATGTGAGGACGAGGAAGAGGACATGAATTAATGTATGGTGGATGCATGGAAAGACAAACCATGGAGAACGGTTGCCAGGTGTAAGGCAAATTCATCTCAGGCTCAAGCAAGTGGCTAGGTAAGTGGGAGCACTTAGATTCAGGTACCCAACCAATATATATTCAATTTAGAAAAAAAGTATTAATAGAAATATGAAAAATGTTATTTTTTTCATAATACATATAATAGTAAAAAAAGTCTCTTGTTTGTGGAATACCATCCGTTTATGGGTTTGAACTCCATTTTCTTAGCTATCTACTATCCCCTGGTTATATAGTAGTCAATTTTTTGTTGTCGGTTATAATGGTCGAAGAAGACCTCATGGACTACGAGGAGGACCCCATGCCAAAACAGGATATTTGGGCTCATCAAGCTAGCCCGGACATGGGCCCCTGGCCGAATAAATCGCTTCGGTCAACAGCTGCATTTCAGTCATCACAACACCAGCCCTCCACCAGTTACTGACACCCTATTGCTGTCAATGTTGATGACTTACCCGGTTTGGAATGCCCTCCCCTCTCCCCGACCACTCTGAATCTGCTCGAAACTAGTCTTCAAGCATCGCCCTCTTTTGACTCTCCCTTGACTCATCCCCCTCACTCTTTGCCACTGAACCCCCCATCCTACTCCTTGTCTCTAGCTGGTCCTTCAAACCTCCCGCACCCTACTCAGTCCTTCATACATCCAGGCTCATGTAGCTACAACCCTCACTCCCCCATCAGATCTGGCTGCTTCAATTCTCCTATCCAAAACCCTAGGCTTGCAATATCTGCCCAGCAAGGCTCCTCGGAAGTGTGCAAAATTTTACTCAGAGAACATCCCACAGGTCGTCGCACGGACAAGCCCAAAAAGGGTCGATGCCTCAAAGCGGTGGACACTGACATAAATTTGACCTTTGGAGAAGATGTCCTGATAGCAGACGCTATGGACACGACGAGGAAAGTTCTTGTTGGTCGTGTACGAGGCAAAAACTATACAATGGAGCATCTGCGTCAATGGACCATGGAGATTTGGGGTTCTCTGTTGAAAGAACTTCTACTGATTAGGGTTTTGGCCAGAGGCTGGTTTTCCCTCCTCTTTCATAGGGAGGAGTATACGGACTGGATATTATCGCGCTACTGGCATATTGAGCTTGCCCCTGTACTGCTAAAGAGATGAGATCCACTCTTCGATCCATAGCGTGAATAGTTGGGAGCAGGGCCTATTTGGATTAGACTACCAGGTTTGCCCATGCAGTTTTGGACTCCTCAGGTTTTTAAACGTATTGGAGATGCACTGGGGACTTACCTTGAGCATGATGAGTCCTATGAAAATACCGACATTATGACTATGGCAAGGACTTTGGTACACCTTGACACTGAGGAGGGGCTTGAAGAAAAAATTACTCTTCACAGGAGACATTTTTCGTGCAAACAACTCCTGGACTATGAAGGAGTCCCATTTAGATGTAGGAGGTGCCACAAAGTGGGTCACCTATACAAGTATTGTCCACTGCTCTCTTCGGTGACTTCAGAGACCTCTCAGGGGACCAAACATCATATCTCAGAAGAGCTAAATAAGGGAGACCAGCAACAAGGACAGGCACCTCCTGAGGCTGCAGCGGGCACTACACAAAAGGCAAAAAATCGGCATAGGGCTCCAACCTCTCCTCCATGGACTCGCTCCAAATCGGCTACAGAAGCGCCTCCTCTACCGGGTAATGGATCTATCCCCATAACCTCTGTAAATTTATCAGATGTTATGTTTTCTTATCTGTATTCATCTTTGCACCCCCTTCCTCTACTCTTTATTCTATCCCTACCATCCCTTGCTCCATATTTCCCCCCCCCCCCCACTTTCTCTACTACACCTACCTCCCACAGGGATTTTTCCACTCCTCCCTCTCATACATCCTTCCCATCTAGGACGGGATCCCATCCCTACAACCTCAGATCCAGATCCTAACTATTATCTACACAATTTGGTTTGGGCCACTCCCCCGAAAAGACCAAAAAAATAAACCTACCAGAGGACACCCTTCCAGGATCAAAACAACCATCAAGACGATAGTGGTTGATGTAGCGAGGGGACGTCAATACACCATTGAAAGGGAACTTAGAGCAATTGAGTCTTCCATCCCTGTCTCCCCATGATTTGGCTCTCCTACAACTGCAAGGGATTGGCCAACCCCATAAAGAGATTGGCTCTAAAACGTCTTTTACATAATTCCAATTTTGACATCCTCTTCCTAGAGGAAACCCTCGACTCATCTGACATCATTACCAGAACCCTCCAATCTATCCTTCCAGGCTGGGTTTTTCAGGGTTTGGATGCTATTGGCAGATCCGGAGGTCTTACTATAGGAATAAACCCTAAATTTGTTCAGCTTATTTCCTCCTAGGGTGGTTTGGGCTTCTTGGGTATGGACATTTATGTGAGTGAGCTCGGGTTCCAGTTAAAAGTGATAAACATATATGCCCCTAATCATAACAGAATGGAGTTTTGGCACAAATTGATGGATCACAATCTTGTCACAAGCAACACCATTATTGGGGGTGACTTAAATTTTTCACTGGGTATGGAGGAATCTTGGGGACATCACACCCAGATTGACCCTATATCGGACCAGATGAGCACTCTGCTAGAAACCTTTAAACTTGTTGATGTTCCTATGAACAAGAAATTGCCCACATGGCATAACAGGAGGACGAGTGAGGCTGCTCTGGGTCGAATATTGGACCGTTTTATGATACATGAAGATCTTCTACGTACCCTACCCTTATACAAACAATGGGTTGGTACTGGAGGATCCTCTGATCACCTCCCCATATATCTTCAAATCTCAGGTCTGTCAAAAAAGCCTCGTGCTCCCTTCAAATTCTTTACTGGACACCTAAAAGACCCAGATTTCATCAATCTGGTAACTAAATTCTGGAGAGCACAACCCCCTCTTAGGGAGCAGAGAATGGAAATTGATTTCTATGTTTGACTTAAAAAACTGAGGACTATGACAGAGGCATGGTCAAGGCAGAAGATTTTGAGAGATGAATAGAACCTAAAGGACATTGAATTACAAATAACCCAGCTCACAAATGAAAAGGGGCTTGGATACTTAATGGATGACACTAAAATCCAACTCATAAGTCTGGAAAAACAAAAGGCAAAGATTCTACTTGAAAAGGAAGAACAATGGAGGTTGAAAAGTAGGGCTATTTGGCTACAAGTGGGAGATGGAAATTCTAAGTTTTTCCACAATTTTTCCAATTGTAGGAAGGCCTCAAACACCATTTGGCAACTGCCCTGTGACAGAGACAGATGGGCCTCTACTCACCCTCAATTCTCCAGGTTGGGGAATACCTGTTTCAAAAGCCAATTTACTGCGCCAGCAACCATCACCCTCTCGAACATCATAATCCTGGCTGGCCACTTCCCTAGGTTTATGGAACCAGAAGATGTAGAGGATATGATACAACCTGTCACCATGGAGGAACTAGAAGTAACACTTAAATGGTTCAAGAAGGACAAGAGTCCTGGCCCAGATGGATGGCCGGTGGAATTCTACATAGCTTTTCTGGAGCTTCTGGGACAGGACCTGCTGGCGGTCATTAAGAAAGTAGAACTACAGGACACATCCACCCGCCCATCAACTTCACATATTTGGCTTTGATCCCTAAGATAGATTCACCAACCTCTTTTAACTATTTCCACCCCATATCCCTTTGCAACTGTCTGTATAAAATTATTTCCAAATTCATAGCCAACCGCATCAAGCCCATTTTATCCAACTATATCTCTTAGGAGAAATTTTCTTTCCTCCACCATAGACATATTCAGGGTGCCATTGGCTCAGCCCAAGAAGCCCTTCACTCCATTAAGCACAAAAATCTCAAGGGACTTTCTCTCAAAATTGATCTATCAAAGGCTTTCGACAAAGTGAATTGGCTTTACATCAAGATGATTATTACTCACTTGGGGTTTCCCCTAGCTCTTATCAACTGGATCATGGGATGCATCTCCTCTATATCGTTTTCCATTCTTATCAATGGATCTGCAACTTCATCCTTTAACATTGATAGAGGGATAAGGCAGGGATGCCCCTTATCACCACTACTATTCCTATTAGTTATGGAAGGATTGAGCCGGCTAATTGATTCAAAAAAAAGAAGAGGGGGGCTCAGAGGGCTAAAAATTATGGACCACTACTATCTGACACATCTACCATTTGTAGATGACATATTGATTTTCTTGAATGGTAGTGTTCTGGACACCACTTCAATGTATGAGATACTAAACCTCTTTAGCAGAGCAATGAGAATGGAAATTAACAGAGATAAATCCACCATCTCCCTATTTGATTGTACACAACAGGAATCATAGCTAGCTATACAAAATTTTCCATTTCAAGCCACTGAGCTGATGGAGGGGCTCAAATATCTGGGTTTCGGGCTAAAACCAGATGGGTACAAAATTGCTAATTGGACCTAACTTATCACAAAAGTGGAGAAGAGAATAAATTGTTGGTGTCACAGGTTCCTCTCTAGGGCAGGCAGACTTATTCTGATCAAATCAGTCCTTGAAGCCACCCTGGTTTACTGGATGTCACTAGCTTGGATACCACGAGGGGTCCTTCACAGAATTCAACAAATCCGTTGCAAATTTCTTTGGAATGGAAGAAAGGAGGGCAAACCTTTTGCCTGGGTGAAATGGACCAAAATTGCTACTCCAAAGAAGTGGGAAGGTTGGGGTCTCAAACTACTTCCAGCCTTTGCACAAGCTTTGGCTGCAAAACAGAGTTGGTTACTACTAAAGCAAAAAAGTCTTTGGACTGAGATTATCCTTCATAAATATATCTGGCCATCTACTATTATAGACTGGATTAGAAGTCTAACATGGAATAGAAAAGGTATTTCGATGATTTGGAGGGCCATACTAAATTCACTTCCCATTATCAAGGACAAACTGTTATGGAAAATTAGAAATGGAGCCTCAATCCGCATTGGAATTGATCCATGGACTAGCTGTGGAAATTCCCATCAGCTACCAATTGGACTGATAACTCACTTAAACAACAGAGGCATTAAGTATATTAAGCAGATAGGTGATCAAGAAAATTCTAATTTTCATACACAAGCATGGCTGACTGAGCAGAACTGGAACATAAAATATGAATGGAGCAGAACTTGGCAAAACTATATCCAGGCACTCACAAAATCACATGTTATATTAAATAATGAAGAGGATGAACTTATATGGGCACACTCAAAATCTAGAAAAATACTCCTAAAAGTGGGGCTATGATACCATCATTGCAAATAAAAAACCGAAGTCCTTAAGGAGCTGGTGGGTATCAATATGGAAATTAGAAGCTCCACTGTGCACCAGACTGTTGATGTGGAATATATTAGAGAATAAGATCCCCACTGGAACCTATTTAGAAAAGAGGGAATTTTTGGGACCTACCTGGTGTATCCTTTGCCTATAGGAGGAGGAATTGACCCAACATCTTTTCCTCTCATGTCCGACCACCAAGATCATTTGGACCCAAGTCCTACAAACTCTAAATCTAAATATGATTTGGCAGGGCGCAGATATTAATGGGACAGCTGGTGGGGTACTACTGATGTGGAAAAAACAAGAAACCTCCCCCTTCCAGTCTCATGGCACATATGGCTCAAGCGAAACATCAAAATATTTGAAGACAAGCCGGTAAACTGGAACCTGCTCCCTTCGAAAATCTACGCTGCCTTTGAAGAACTGCTAAATGATGAATGCCAAAGAGACCTAAGATTATTTGACAGGAATAGATAAACAAATCTATACCTTGGGCCTATTTTGATGGTGCTGCCCAGCATCATGGCTGTGGGGGAGGCATATGTTTTTACCTATCAGATTCACACTTTTTCCAGATTAGTATGGGATTGGGACCAGGCACAAATAATCATGTTGAACTGATATCTCTACGCCACCTGATATACTTTGCCATTCTGAAACAATGTAGAAACATTCAAATATTTGGGGGCTCAAAGAATGTGACTGATTGGTTTAACAACACAACTTTTTGTAATGCTTACACTTTGAGATCTATTATGGAAGAAATTGTTTTTTTCAAAACATTCTTTGATCAGATTTTTGTTTCTCACATCTATAGGGAAAGAAATGAAATTCCAAACAGGCTATCGAAAGAAGCGACACAACGTCCTCTAGGAGAGTGGATGATTGTTGAGCATACACCTGCAGGAATCTATCGCTTCTTCCACTTGCCATACATTGATGGGAGACTACAGAGGGGCAATAACCCCTAATTATTTGCATCTGGATATAGAATTTTTTTTAAAATTTTGATTCAGGTTTTTATTAAGTAATTATGAGAAAATGTTTTTTGTAAATATGGACAGCATATACACACCCGCGTGGGTGAATATTTTGAACTTTTTATTGATGGTCTTGAACCAACACAGTATACCCTTTTGGGTTTCATTGTAAATATTAGCTTATAACAGTGGATAGACATCCACGTTACAACATATGCCTTCGGGCATCTACAACATGTAATTTCACCAATGAAATTATGAATTTTCTTTTATGGAAAAAAAATAAAAAAATAAATATATAAACATTTACTAATAAATATATATTTAACTGAGAAAAAATATATCAATGTGAAACAATGATAATTATAATTATGCATAATACATGTAATATCATGGTCTGCACAATTTAAGAGACGATTATTAATGTAGAGTTGTGAGATTATTCATAATCCATTTGATGTTTGTTAGTACACAAATTGATAATTATATTAATACGCACAACAAATTTAGAAAAGACAATCAAATTATTAACAACATATATTTTGTACATTAGTATACTAAATTCTAAAATTAAAGAGCATATGTAATTTAGAAAATGACTATTAATATAGAACGTTGAAATTATTCATAAAGAATCGTATTCTCCCAATAAATATATGTATGGGAATTAATTAGCGAAAATTTGGGAGAAAACGTTAACTATTTCTTATAGCTAATTCATCACCATATACACTTCATACTTTCATGTTAGTGCATGGTGATTTCAAGTTAATATACATAGAAAACTTTATATATATATTATATATATATATATATATATATATATATATATATATAAAATATGAAAACATGTGATGTATTTTAATGCACTTAAAAATTGGGTTAACACATACATATTCATAATTTAGAAGAATAACATTGACATAATTATGGAATTGTAAAACTTAAACAAGGAGTATACAATTTAGAAAAATAGTACTAATATAGAAAACTAAAATTCTCATATATTTATGTATCAAGGTTGGTTAATAAAAAATTTGGATGAAAATGTTAACTATTTTTTTATAATTAATTTCATAACCACTTACATTCCATAGTTTTTATCGGTAAGTTGGATTTTGCAAGTTAACACACATCCAAAATTTAGAAAATAAACATTAATATAAAACCATAAAATTAATGTCTAATATATATTAATGCACCTAAAAATTACATTAACAAATACACATTCATAATTTAAAAGAATAATCTTAACATAATTATAAATTATATAACCTAAAAAACAATAAAATGAAAACTAAAACATAGATTATTCAAAATCATACTTAAATATGTGTTAATATTCACACATATATATTATTTAAAAATGAATATTATAATAAAAATTGATCATTCATAACATATATAAAAAATTTTAATACGATATTCACACAATTACATACCCAAATTTAAAAAATAAAAAAAAATAAAAATATAAAATTATAAAATGATTTATAACACACTTAAGTTAGTTATTTGGTAACTCCACAATTTATAAAAAGAACCTGACACATGTGACTATATAATTTAGAAAAGAAAATTGATATGCTTCAGTATATTGGGTGCTACATTTTCAAAAACAAAAACGAAAAAAATCATAACATATCTATAATTTACAAATTTTTAACTTTTTAGAGAAATATAATATCCAATATACAAAAGTATATCAGATTTATTTTCTAAATTATATATTCAAATTTTATATATATAAATACATATTTAAAATAAAAAAATATTAAATATCAAATAATTTTTTTACACTAAATATTTTATTCTTCTTATTCTAAAATTGCATTGCGAAACTACAAAATCAAACATTCACTTTAACGGCTTTTATCCTTAATACAAGTAAATCTTTTTTCAAATAAAAACAAAAAATTATAAATCACTTACTTTCTTTTCATTTATCATTTTCTATGGTTACACATACATCTCAATTTTTTTTTTTATGGGTTTTGACATGTTGAGAAATATTTTTATGTGATATATTTGTCTCCGTTGTTGCTATTACAGAAAGAATTTTTAATTATGTATTTATTAAAATTTTATTCCTTTTTGCATACAAGCAGGTTATTGACATGATCCTTGTATTTTTCTCATATGATATATGTTATTGTTATAATTTGTTAGATGTCTATACTTTTCACACAAATTATAGATGTTTGTTAATATATCTATGTTTTTCATATACAATATAAATACAGGTTGATATATTTATAAATAAGATTTATATATATAACTAGTATTACTGTGAGATATTAATTTGTTTATATAACACAATATGTATGATAATATATTTATTTGATTAAGTTATACAAATATAATGGAAGAGAAGAGCTTTAATATGGAAGAATGAGATTATTCATAATATGCTCATATTAATATGGGAGAATAAGATTATTCATGGCATGCTTACATAAATAAATTTTAAGAAGAGTATTAACATGAAATGTTCATATCAACACACATAATGTAGAAATGAATATTGTTTTTAAATTTTTAGAAAAGAGTGTTAGTAAGGTGAATATTATTTTTGAAATTTTAGGAAAATTTGTTAACATGAAATGGTGGGAATATAACACATGTATGCTATATACAAAATGATGATCCTAACACACGCGCAATTTAGAAAAGGAGTTTGGATTGTTAACAATTTAGACAAGTATTGTTGTAGACATTGAGATTGGCATCCCAAAATAAAGAGATGCCATTGTAACAAGATAACACATGATATCACAAAGATAAATATGGCAGGCTCATGTAAACAACCATATGGAATATTGAGATTATTCACAATGTACACACATCTAATAATATTGTGCTATAGTGAGATAGTCTCCAAAGCTAGCATTCAAATTCATGTTTGTACTTGAGTGAGGGAGGATGTCATCGCATCAACTTTGAAACTGGACCCTAAAGCTAGCTTCTGATGTGGAAAAATTTTTGGTGTGAATTATGGCTTATAAACCATCCATGTTTCACACTTGTTACCAAAGTAGAATTATCCACAACGCATAAGCAATGGTGATATTAGCACACATTCACCCATAATTTAAATGAAGAGTAGTAATGTGGAATAGAATCACAATATAGAGTTATGCCACCTTATCAATGTAAGCACTTAGTAATTTTAGCACTTGAGTGAGAGAATAAACTATCACATCAACCTGTAGACTTTTACTTCACTTTAAATACAACCTCAAATTGGAAAAGCTTTTAGTGTAAGCAACACCAACTTATAAACCAATGCTTAAGCTCCTCAAAAACCAACTTCATTAATTTCACAATTTTTTTTTTCTTAAGATCTAGAAGAAATGGTAACTTACAAAGATTACCTAGGTGAGGCCCAGGTTCAAACTCGGGTGGCTACCATTATAATCCCTTAGCTAGTGTCAACAACCTAATATCTAAGGCCTAGCAAGTAAGTTAAGTTATGAATCATGCACCTTAAAAATGATAAGAAGTCAATAATTACAATCAATTTCAAGGGGGAAACCTCCTTTTATAATGAATACATGTCTAAGACAAAATTTGATGATCTTAAGACCATGTCTTCTTGGTGTATATATAAAAGACAATGGGTGCAACGAAAGGTTCTAACGTACATAACAAATAACGATATAAACACAATAACTCAATATCTAGGGGTTTCTAATGGCTTTTAGGGTTAATATGGGGCTTGCTTAGGACTTAACAGCTTATGACTTAGCAAGCGTCGAGACATCATAGGAACACATCGACAAGGGGAGTCTCACTGCCCTTCTAGCATTATCACAACAAACCAACATGTCATTTGTGGGAATTGAACTCATGTAGGGAGGAGAACAAATGGTCTGCCCAACCATCTGAACTATGACCCCTTGGCCATTAATTCCACAATGTTATCTCTTAAGCTTATAATAAATTGACATACACAAAGAGATTTAACCATTTTTAAGCCTTTAATTGTTAACTTCAACTCATAATCTAACTTCTTAAGCAAGCACATAGTGATCCCCTATCTTTAATAACTCTATCTGGTTAACTTTTAGAGAGAAAATTAAATATAACACAAAATGCATGTACATAAAAATTACAAACATTTAAAATCAATATTTATCAAATCAAAGATTATCTTAACTATTCAAATAAATCAAGTTAAACTCAATACATTTTACATCACCAACATTAATACAAACTCAACCACCCAACCTTTTTGTTAAGCACATAACCTTAATGTAAAAAAAAAAAAACCTAAAATATTTTAGAATTGACCTTTTTTTTTATCACCAAATTCAATTATAAAAAATAGTTTAAATTATAATCTGAAATTTATTAAAATAATTATTTTTAATCTAAAAACAAATTTGTTATCTATAAACATCTTTATTATAGTTGGTGATGAAAATATTAATAATTCATATTTACAAAGCCAAAAATAATTGTTACTGAATTTTGAATAACAAATTATCATTTCCCTAACCCACACTCTCTAAAAAAAATTCCTCCCTAACAAAATCTCCCAACCCCACTCTCTGCTAAATAACAAAGTTCCACCATATTCATAAAAGGCCTTGATTCTTTGTCCAACCCTTTTCTTTAAAATATTACTTGTTCTTGTGGTTAAGAATTTCATTCAGTGCACTTTTAGATTATTGGCACATTACACTAGGATGGATAACGATTGCACATAACTAGATTTCCCGCCTTATTTTAACATAATTTACGATTTTTATTTTAATATAATAGATATCATTACCACTATTTAATTCCCTAAAATTTGAGCCATAATTTATTTATTCTTTTAGACGCAATTTGAGCCATAATTTATTTATTCTTTCCACTAGCGTCTAAAAGAATAATACAAGGATATACTTTTTACGCACATTATAATCTTTTTCTTATTTTATTTTATATGTGGTATATCTTATTAGGTCTGGAAAATAATGCTTTGCTTGTATCATTCTCTTTCCGGCCCTCACTTCGCGCTTTTTATCTAACACTTGGCAAGAGGCGGGACCCACTGAACCAGGAATATGCCTTGGCTCTATTTGTGCACCACACCCTTGTATTTCCCCGCTAGAATTACCGCGGTCCCCACCGTGTAGTGCAGTCGACACTTGGCATTACTTGTTTGACACGTAATGTGTCTAAGTGGCCCGTCCAAAGCCTTGTATTTGCTCCTTCCCGTAACCCATCTCGATGTCTGCGCTAGCTTTCGCATTATTATTGGATCGACCACTCCACGTGTAAATTCCGATCGTCGTATCTAACTTTTGGCATTACTTATTGGAGACACACTGTCCACGTGGATGCCTTGATCTGGAGCTGTCCCCATCGAAAAACGGTTAAGGTGGTGATTTCTCAACTGTGACTAAAATCTGCCCAAATAACTCCTTTTCTTGCCTAACAATTTGTCATGACATACACATAGGCGGAGCCCCTCCTCTCCTCTTTGAGTCACCATCATGGGCCATGAAGACAGGATGTAATTAGACTATGATAAGATCTATAAACATAATCAATTAGAAAGATTTGGCCCCATCCTATAATATTATCTATTATGTAATGGTGAAAAAAAAATTAAGTTTTAATGCAAAAAGAAAGGTCTTTCCTAATGTTTTATGTCACCATAATGAAAGGCTGCTTTATTATTATCAAAATCATGTACCCCTGTGCTAAAAAATGTGACAATGTCCAAAGGCAACAGAAAAAGACAAAAAATGCAGGTCCATTGTGGAATCAAACAAAATCTCTTTCAAGCAGATAACGTTCGTATTTCTAAATAATTGCGAAGAACGAAAAAGGGCAAGCCTCCACAATGACAAGCTTCTACTATAAGGTTGGATTTTCAATAATGTTAAATGAGAAATAAAATATCAAAATAATATTATATGATTAAAGCTATTATATAATTTCACTAAATTGCATATGATTGAAAATTATAAAAGCTAATTTGATATGAAAATTCAAACCCCACATTGTTGTATAGCTAAGTTCATACTCTTGTTGTATAGCTAAGGGATAACTCTATAGATTGGTCGAATTTTAACTTTGAGGTTTGAATTTTTGTGAATTTTAAAAAATGTTGAGGTTTTGGTGAATATCATAGACTTTGACCAAGTTCATAAGATCAAAATTCATAACTTCATGTCACAACTCAAGCTTGTAATTTATCTTTGCAGTGTCCATGTCTGTGATAACATTTTTTATGTTTACTGATGTTGATTTCTTACTATTTTATCATATATATAT